>OY728123.1:225799133-225971633 GCA_963277665.1 Viscum album | reverse complement strand
ATAAATAATAAATAAATATAAATAACAAATAATAATTAAGTATAAATAATAAATAAATAATAAATAATAAATAATAAATAAATATAACTAATAAATAAATATAAATAATAAATAATAAATAAATATAAATAATAAATAATAAATAAATATAAATAAATATATATACAAATAATAAATAATAAATCATAATTCATAATTAATAATTAATAATTAAATATAAATAATAAATAAATAATAAATAATAAATAATAAATAAATATAAATAATAAATAATAAATAAATATAAATAATAAATAATAAATAAATATAAATAATAAATAATAAATAATAAATAAATATAAATAATAAATAAATATAAATAAAAAATAATAAATAATAAATAATAAATAAATATAAAAAATAAATATTAATAATAAATATTAATAATAAATAATAAATATTAAATATTAAATAATAAATAACCAGTAACAAATATTATTAATAATAATAATATTTTTTTTATTAGTAATAATAAATAATAAATAACCAGTAACAAATATTAATAATAATAATAATATTTTTTATTAGTAATAATAAATATAAATATAAATAATAAATAATAAATAAATATAAATAATAAATAATAAATAATAAATAATAAATAACCAGTTACAAATAATAGATAATAAATAAATTAAAGTATATTATAAATAATAAATAATAAATAATAAAGGAAACACATGAAAAAGTATGAAAAGACGTGATAAGGGATGAAAAATCATGAAAACGCATGAAAAAGGATGGAGAAGCATATGAAGAATGAGGCATTAGAAAGAATGAGAACGCATGAAAACTCGTGACAACTCTGGAAAACTCCTTAATAATTCAACATAATCATCATAATAACCCACAAAAAACCATTGATAAAGATAACAAGTCATGGAAACCCAAATAAACAGTAACAAATGGAGCAACCGTTAAAACCTGTCAAAATGGTCATAAAGAGACAAAAACATTGGACTCACATTAACGGAGATAACTTATGATCCGAGAGTCCGTTTTAGATCCGCGACCTGTCAAATCAATGATCCTGAAACGATCTTCGACCTGAAAGGTGAAAGAGTCTGAATGGACAGGTGGATAGGAAGTTACGACCATTTAAAAAAAAGCTGATGGGGAATGGGTGCTAGAAACGAGGCATTGAAAAAACATAACAAACCTGATACCCACTAAAAAGGCCATAACATATGATCGAGGAGTGCATGTGGGCGTCGCGACCAGTCAAACTGAAGCTCATGGAACGAGCTATGATATGGCAGGTGGAGGAGTCTGAAATGACACACGGATCGAAAGTTAGGTCCGTTTGAAGACAAGTTCGACGGGACACCAGTGACAGAAACGGAGTTTTGGAGGCCTTCAGAGGGGTTTTTGGTGTCGAAAAACACGACAAAAGCTTTCTTATGTTATATTTGTACGTAGCTATTTTCGCTGGCTTCGATTTGATATGTGGTAGAGCCCAAACGGACACCCAGAGCGAAAGTTATGGCCGTTTGAAGTTGGAGAACTTTTTTCAACTTTCTTATAACTCTAATATCTTCTGCACCTTAGACCGTCTCATGATTTTTATTATATTTTCCTCTAGATCTCTTTATGAGCTTCGATTTGACTGGCCGCGGCGCTTCAACGGACACCTGGATCAAAAGTTATGGTCGTTTTAGTGATTTCGGGGTTTCTCGTGTTTTTTTATTTTTTCATTTCATTTCGCGGCGGTTTTACCGAAACCGCCGCTATTTCGCAGCAGTTTTTTAAAAAACCGCCGCTAATCCTCGAATAAAATTTAAAAAAAATAAAAATAAAATAAAAAATAAATAAATTTATTTTAGCATTTCGAGGCGGTTTTTTCGCGGCGGTTTGAAAACCGCCGCGAAATGGCGGCCCGAAATGTGTTTAGCGGTGGTTTTGAAAACCACCATGAAAAAACCGTCGCTAAATGGACGTTTTCTTGTAGTGACTTCAGTTGACCATGTGCTAGGCTGGCCTTATCAACACATGGTGTATAATTAAATTAACCACATGTAATAAATGAAAACACCGTCAATTAATTCAGAATTAATTATTGGTGAATTAAACACTAGTACATGGTGTGTGCCTCCAGGTTACACGGTGTGTAATCTTGTGTTATCTAACTAAATTCCCTAACACCTTCAGATGACATCTTCAAATTTATTTTTTTCATAAAATTAATCGATTATATTATATTTATGAGAAAAGGTGAAGAAGAAGAAGATATCTCCATTCATATTTAATAACTATTAAACTGGAATTGAAAACTAAATTATAAATGTATAAATCAACCAACAATCTTTAAATAATTATAAATAATTATGAGACCCCCTTTAATACCACCTTAAGGTTTTGGGTGCAGTAGAATCACATGATGGGTTATGCCCAACTTTGATTTTTTGTCATGATTGATGATCAATATGATATTTATATGAAGAAAATGTCATGATCAATAGAATTGAATCAAATAATTCTAAAAATGGATAAAATACCAAAACTAAAGTGCAATATCATCACATGTTATTTATATTTAATTTAATCAAATTAAAGAATTACCTTGTGAGAAATTCTATCTTTATTAATAGATATGAAAATGGATCTAAGTCATAACTTTGTTATGTTAAAGGAATCAAGTATAAATTCCCCCTAGTGGTGATCCACACATGTTCCAAAAATATTTGAACATTATAATAAGAATCTTTTGGTGAAAGCACAGAAGATCCTATCTCTTGCATTGTTCACCTTTGATCGCCCTTAGAAATAATTTCAAAGGATTATCATTGATCTCTCCTAACTCTAGATCTCTCCTAACTCTAGAGTGGAAGGTAGAGGAATATCACTCTCTATTCTTGAGAGTGTTCTTAGAGAAGGTATTTATCTAGGGCTTCAATAGGATACTTCGAATTTCATTGTGAACAAAAAAATAAATAAGTTCCCTTTAACAATATTATAATTGTGTTTATATACCATTAGGGTTAAAATAAATAATTTCACAAGTACCCTTTAATATTTATTTGATCCATATGTAACCTCATGTCAATAATAATAATATTATTATTATTTCTTGACATGCACCAAACTCATGAATTAAATTAAATATTATTTAGTCAAATAATATTCAATATATATTATTTCTTAGTAGACCTATAAACATAGTCCTCCTTTCCTCTGAAAAAAATTATCTGGACATGAATAATGGCTATTTATTTGAAATAGAAATATCACTACATTATTAAAAAATAAATAAATAAATGTTATATTTACTAAATAAAAAATAAATATTTATTAAATATTACTCTCACATAATATTCTCTTGAATAATTGGTGACAGAATAAATACGACCAAGAAAAAATTAATAATTATTAAACCATGTGTAGGATTAATATTTATTCAACATGTAAAACACTATAAGAAAACGGATTATCTATGACGGGCGATTTGCGACGGGATCCCGTCGCAAAAAACCTTTTGCGACGGGGCTCCGTCGCAAATCGCCTGTTACAGAAAACGGCGTCGCAAATAGTTGTTTTTGCGGCGGCCCCTTTGCAAAACTAGTATTTGCGACAGTATTTTTCCCCCATCGCAAATTGTTTTTCGTTTATATATAAAAAAGGTATTTGCGACAGGCAATCGCAGATATATTGGTTGCGACGGGTTTCTCACCTGTCGCAAATGAGAAATGTAAAAAATATTTGTGACGTAGGTATTTACGACGGACCGTCGCAGAAATAGTTTTTACGACGGGTATTCTTCCCGTCATAAATGGGACAGTAAAAAAATATTTTACGATGGGACACCCCTTCGCAAATACTCTCGTCGCAAATACTAAAATAAAATAAAATAATTAAAATAATTAATACAAATCGTATAATATTATATAAAAATAATAATATTATTAATAATATAAAAAAAATCTATTATTATAATATAAATAAATAATATATAAAATATAATTATGAAATATTAATATAAAATAATATTATATGAATATAAATAATATTATATTATATAATAATACTAATATTAATAATATAAAAATTAATATAATATTATTATTAAATTATGTATATAATAATAATATTAATATTAATAATATACAGAAATTATATTATTATAATATTAATAATAAAAAATATATATAATATAATTATGAAATATTAATATCAAAAAATAATAATAATATGAATATAAATAATATAATATTATATAATAATAATACTAATATTACTAATATAAAAAATTAATATAATATTATTATTATTAAAATAAACATACATATTTATGAAAAATTAATATTAATATTATTAATATTAATAATATTATAAAATTATAAACTTCTCAATATTAACAATAAATATAAAATATTAAAAGTAATATTACTAAAATAAACAGACATTAAAAATAATACTAATAAGTAATAAAATTTTTAAAAAAATAAAAACAAATTAAATCATGCAATATTCATACCAATATGAAAGAGGAATTGTAAATAGTTAATATGATAATAAACTACAAACTCAACTGTTTATTACATGTAAAAAAATCACTAGGGGTGGATAATCTGGAGGACCTGGAGGAGGTGGTGGAGGAAACTCCATCTCTAAACTACGAGTCAGACGACGCATGTACTCCATCTGCTCCTGATGTTGCTCCTCATATCGACGCCTCTCCTCATCATGCTAATGACGCATCTGCTCCTGCAATCAACGCATCTCCTCATCGTGCTGCTGACACGTCATCTCCTTCCCCTGACGCAAATCCTCTATAAGCTCACTCTGAGCACGCAACTGCTCCTGATATTGTGAGGCATAAGATGATGTCTCTCCACGAGATCCTCTAGAGACGGACGCTGAAATCGCAGCAATACCATAATAAGCTGCAGGAGTCAAATGAGAGCCGAAACCAACTACTCGGCCCTTTTCGAAGCCATACTGGGTCGCCTGCATCCATGTCGTCTCATCAAAATGGTGGGCACTAGTCTGATCAACCATCTCATCTTGACTCTCAGCCTGTGTCTGAGAGGTCGCGGCCTCGTATGACTCCTTAAGTTTCAATTAGAAATTAAAATAATGAAAATATTATATGTATTTAATTTTCAAACTGAAAATAAAATAATACTAACCACAATCTGACACTGGTTGTCACCTCTAATCTCTCCAGTAGCCGGATCAGTGTACATACTCCGATAAACGTCGTACGTCATAATACCAGGCTGCTCGTCTTCCTATATGAATATAAAATAAACTGTTTATATTTAAAGTTGTATAAAATATTAAAAAAATGTACCTACCAGACGCTCTTTATGCGCACTGAATGTACGACTACCGGCTCGATGCGTCCCCTCTTGTCCCCCCCGATTCTGTCGACCCAATGCAGATCTCCTCTGAAACCCACCACCCAAATAGTGTGTACATAATCCATCCCAAACGTGAGATGAAATGTACTCTGGTCGATGGGCTCTACAAGACTCATCAAATTATGTCACTCCAGCTTTCCTCACAGCCGCCTTTCTTAAATTATGCAAAAACTGACGGAAATGGTCACGCATAGACACCACCCATGCCGCGTGGATAGTGGCACACATGCTCTCATCGATGGGATACCATAAAACCTAATATAAAGTTATTAATGAATTAAATTTCAAAATAAATAATATTTAATTACGTACCAGCCAATGATCGAACATGGCGGCCTGCACATCAGCGGGAATCTGATCCCATGTGAGCCAGGGCTGAAAAAAATAATTGCACAAGATAGCGCTCCCCTGTCCAATAGCTATATGAAAAAAACTGTGGAAAAAGAAAAAATAATCAAACAATTAGAATATAAATAAATTATAATGAAACATAACTAAAATACATAGGTTACCATACCACCGCATGTGCGCATCGAATCCAAGAGGTGGACGTCGCTTAGGGATAGGGTCTGGAATCATCAGTCTGGAAAGACCACACCCCCTCCGAGTGCTCCCTGTAGTACCAATAGCCTAAGGGTCAGATGACTCAAAAACCTCATCATCCATAGGTAGCTCAGCCTCCAGCAACTGACGATACGTCTATGAGTCCATCTGAAACATGAAATGATTGTTATTAGCAAACAGTTGAAAATAACTATTATGTATAGATATATATTTGTTATGATTCTAACCAGCATTTTACTGTGTCAATTTTCATCTTCATCATCATCTTCAAAGTTGTCAATGTCAATGTCTTTATCTTCCTCATCAACATCATCAATTTCCATATTAGTTTCACTTTCATCATCTCTTGTCATTTCAAATTCAGTTGTAACATCATTGACAACATCATCACCAACGACCCTTAATTGTGGGGTTTCATCCTCGATATTCATGTCTATTTGTGAAAAAGATGTGTTTTGAGAAGTTTCCTGAAAAATTTCATTTTCTTGCACTTCAGTGGAACCACATTCAGTTTGAGTAAACTGATTTTCTCGAGATTTAACTTTTATTATACTCCACCAATCATCCAACTCTTTTTCAGTAGCACGGTATTTTTCAATATAAATTTGATGTGCCTGATGAGCCAATAAAAATGGTTCATTTACTGGAAGAAGATTTTTATGTTTAATATCAACAATTCCATGAGTCGGATGAATATGAAAGCCTCTCTCAGTATCCATCCATCGACATTTAAACATTGTTACATAATTCTGTCCCAAATAACACAGTTCAATAATTTCTTCAAGCATGCCGTAAAAGTAAACTTCAATATCTCTATGATGTGATCCCTTCAAACAAACACCACTATTCATTGTTTTCTTTGATTCCCCATATGCACGTGTATGAAAGCGGTAACCATTCACCACATATTCATTATAACATTTAACCATTTTGGATGGTGGGCTACTCAATATACGCAATCGACTATCAATATTATCAGCATGTATAGATACCTGAAATTTTTAAAACATTTATCACTATTACAAGTAATAAATAGATTTTATATGTAAAACCAAAAAATAATGTACGTTACCAGTTTTTGAAACCAATAGGCAAAATTTTTTTGCCGACGTTCTTCTAAGCCAGCTGCTGTAATTTGTGGAAATTGTTTCTTGATATGATCATCATATAACCTACAAATACAATATGATTAATTTACTATAATAGAATCTATAGAATAAGGGATAGGATCACTCACTGTATAATTGGTGACATTTCTTCACAGTTGAGTAGAACATATGTATGAGCTCTATGATGTTCATCATCTGAAATCCATCTATCATGAACTCCACCAAAGCCAAGTTCGGGCTGATTGACAACTGATAATTGATTGTTCATATCATCATCAAAATTCCCCTCGTTCCGTCCCATGCAGTTAAATTTTGAGGGATATTCAGATTAAAAATAATGATAGCAGAATAAAGCAATTTCCACTTGCAAATAAGTTTCAGCAATTGAGCCTTCAACTGATGCTTTGTTACATACTTTTTTATTCAATTTCTGCATGCATCTCTCAAATGGGTACATCCATCGAAACTGAACCGGACCTCCACATTTTTCTTCATGTGGAAAATTTAATATCAAATGTTACATTGAGTCAAAGAAAGCCGGTGGAAATATTTTTTCCAGTTTGCATATAATTACAACAACAGCTTCTTCCAGTTTGCTTAGTGCATCGTAGTCTGTTGTCATCGTACACATGTCTCAGAACAAATATGATATATCTGTTATCGAATCCCAATTCTTAGAATTCAACAAACCTCTTAATCCAATAGGCATAAGTCTTTCCATTATAACATGACAATCAAGACTTTTTAATCCGGTAATATGACTATTTTTAACACATCTACCCAAGTTGGAATCATAGCCATCTGGAAGTCTCAAATATGTAATCCAGTGACAAAATAATAAGCGGCTCTCTTTGGTCAGTGTATAAGCTTCTTTTTCCTTCATTAATCTCTGTGATCTGACATTTTCAAACAATTCAAGTTCTGGTCGCCTGTAAATTTGGGCAAGATCTAATCGTGCCTTTACATTGTCTTTGGTTTTACCTAGTGTATCCAAAAATGTATGAAATAAATTATCAAAACAGTTATTCTCAATATGCATGACATCCAACATGTGTCGGACCAACAAATCAGACCAATATGGCAGATTCTAAAAACTGCTCCGTTTTGTCCAATTGTGTTCTTTCCCAAAGCCATGAATTTTCTGTTAGTTTAGTGTCGGTCCAAAAGTGATGGAAGGAAATGAAAATACCACTGATTGTAACTCTGTACCTGAGATCATTTTTGGAGGTTCATCTCTTTCAATTCTGCCTTTTCTGAAATGAGATTTATTCCTCCGAAAAGGATGATCGATTGGAATAAATCTGCAATGACAGTCAAAATAGCAAGGTTTTTTTCCATTCACGAGCATAAATGCTTTGTTGTCTCCCATACAGTAAGGAAACGATTTTGGACCATGTGTACTCCATCCAGATAACATGCTATATGTCAGGAAGTCACTAATTTTCCACATCAAAGCAGTTTTCATTACAAAATTCTGTTTCGCAGCAGCATCATATGTACCAACACCATGACTCCACAATAAATTTAACTCATCAATCAATGCTTTCAAATAAACATCAAAATTCTTTTTCGGGTGTCCTGGGATTAATAATGTCAAAAATATATAAGGCTCTTTCATCAACATCCATGGAGGTAAATTGTACGGAGTTATAATGACAGGCCAACAAGAATACTGACTACCAAAGGATCCAAATGGACAAAAATCGTCAGTAGAAAGACCCAATCGCACGTTCTAGTATTCTAAAGAAAAAGACGAATGCACTTGATCGAAATGTTTCCATGAATCACCATCAGATGGATGAATCAAGCTTTTACTATTTGAAATATTGTTTTTGTGCCATGACATCATTGTCGCTGTGTTCTGAGACATAAATAAACGCTACAACCTGGGTGTAAGCGGGAAATATCTCAACTGTTTTACAAGAATCAATCCAGACTTCCCTAATTGAGCTTCTTTATACCTCGATTTTCCACATGTGGGATAACTATCCAACGACTCATTTTCACCAGAATATAAGATGAAATCGTTTAAACATGCATGGATCTTCTAATAACTAAGGCCCAGATTACGAACCAGTCTCTTGCTCTCATAATAATTAGCAGGAAGCATATTTCCTTCAAGTAACAGTGCTTTAACCAAAGAAAATATCTGATCAAAACAGTTATTTGACATTCCATTATCAGATTTAATAGCCATAAATTTTGCAACTACTTCTAATTTTCTTATCTTACAACCAGGATATAATGCATCCTCATCAGACCTGAACAACTCAGCAAATTCAGATGGTGCCAACTCAGGAGGTAAATCAACATCATCCTCGATTTCAGTTTGTTGAACGGATGACCCTACAACATCATGTACTAAATTCTGAAACTGTGATGGATCTGGAATCAAATTATTAGTATCTTCTCTAGAACTGCGTTCACTGTGTTGATACCAAAAAATATAATCTAATTGAAAACCATAACGCAAGAGATGTTTCCCAACGATGTTAAATATCTCAAACGTTCTTAGAGCACATTTTTTACAAGGACACTTAATTATCCCTTCTGAAACAAATTCCAGGTTTGATGATGCAAATGATAATAAATCTTCAACACCATCAACATATACAGGATTTAAACTAGAACCGTTTGGATTTCTGTGCAGATTTATCCAAGCGTGATCATCTAATAATGATTGATGTCGACTTCCTTGTTCCATATTCATATATATCTTTCTACAAAATTTAAAACCATTACTGTTGTTAAATAATTTGATATAAGAAAAACAATATTCTAAAAAGAGAAGATACATAATTACATTTATTTCTTAGTAATTACCAATAATTATAGGCGACACAGTTAGTTTGTAATCATCCCCACTAATTATTATTAATTTAGAAATACTTAGCAATACTTGGAAAAATGAAATATGCTTGAATAATAAATTAATATTTTGTAATCATCATTGTGGATATTATATTAATAATTATTCTTATTTGTTTCCAGCGGATCGGCAGAAGCTCTTTTGTCCGACAGCTCATCTCTTTTTAACTTTCTCCTGACTGAAATTTGTATGAAAAACTGCGTTAGAGCACATTTTTCATACTGATTTCAGTGGGAGAAAGTAGCAAAGATATGAGACGTTGAACAAAAGGTAGCCGCCAATCCGCTGGAAATTGTACCAATTTATAACCATGTACTCGAATTTATTTGATTTTTGATTAATTATTACTAATTATTACTAATTATTATTAATTATTACTAATTATAAAAAATATCAATATTTCCAACAGATTTTTCTCTATTTTTAACATGTTCAAATCTTAAAGGGTCGTCAATTTTCAGGTCATGCCCAATAAAAAGTTTGTGTCAGCCATGTCCAATGTAAACTCTATAATTGTCCTTACATGGTTGATCACCTTGCAAGTAGTGTTGCAATAGGAAGACACAAGTAATGTTGTTCTCGTCTTTAAGAATCATTTCGTATGACCCTTTACATAGATCATTCTTCCTTAAAAAGTTAAGAGAACTTCAGTATCTTTCTCTTAATTTTTCAAGAAAGAATGGTCTATGTAAAAAGTCATGTGATATGATTCTTATAGATGAGAAAGACATGACTTGGATTGTCCTATTACAATCCTACTTGTGAGGTTATCAACCAAGGACAATTATAGAGTTTACATTGGACACGGTTGACGCAAAATTTTTATTGGACATGACCTGAAAATTGGAAACCCTTTAAGATTTAAACATGTTAAGAATAGAGCAAAACTTGTTGAAAATATTGATAATTGTAATATTTTATAAATTTTTTATAATTTTAATAATATAAATATTTTTTTTATAAATATTAAACATATAATAATAAAATAATTATATTATTAGTATTATTTAATTATTAATATTAGAGTAATATGCGAAGATATGCATATAGGTCGGGTGATTAATCAATCATTTAATAGAAAAACAAATATGATTGACCGCTCATCTAAATCAATTTTCTTTTCATTTGTGTGTTGAGGTTGGCAGGAAACTTCTGCCTCCACATGTAATATTTGCTTTTACTGTCAAAATTATAAACCCCTTCACCTCTATACTAGTGAGGAGGTTGATAATTTTGACAGTAAAAGCAAATATTACATGTGGAGGCAGAATTTTCCTGTCAAGGCTCAACACACAAATGAAAAGAAAATTGAGGTAGATGAGCGGTCAATCACGCTTGCTAATTATCCTAATTTTTTTTAGTTTCCTAATTGTTTTTAATTGTTTCCTAATTGTTTTTAATTATTTCCTAATTGTTTTTAATTATTTTCTAATTGTTTTTAATTATTTCTTAATTGTTTTTAATTATTTCCTAATTGTTTTTAATTTTTTTCTAACTGTTTTTAATTGTTTCCTAATTGTTTTTAATTGTTTCCTAATTCTTTTTAATTGTTTCCTAATTCTTTTTAATTGTTTCATAATTCTTTTTAATTGTTTCTTAATTCTTTTTAATTGTTTCCTAATTCTTTTTAATTGTTTCTTAATTATTTTTAATTGTTTCTTAATTATTTTTAATTTTTTTCTAATTATTTTTAATTGTTTCCTAATTATTTTTAATTGTTTCCTAATTATTTTTAATTGTTTCCAAATTATTTTTAATTGTTTCCTAATTATTTTTAATTGTTTCCTAATTATTTTAATTGTTTCCTAATTATTTTAATTGTTTCATAATTATTTTAATTGTATCCTAATTATTTTAATTGTTTCCTAATTATTTTAATTGTTTCCTAATTATGTTAATTGTTCCTAATTATTTTAATTGTTCTTAATTATTTTAAATATTCCTAATTAATTTGATAACTACTTATAATTAATTTGATAACTACTTCTAATTAAATATAACTATTTCTAATTGAATAGAATTATTTCAAATTAAATATAACTATTTCTAATTATTTCTAATTAAATATAATTATTTCTAGTTATTACCAAAACATCCTCTGGGAGTGTCGAACCAAGAGTGCAGCAAGGCCCGTTGCCGTGTACCAGGTTACCCCAAGTCAAGCACAAAACACCTTGTCAAAGTTTTCACTCCTAGGTACATCTGTGCCAGAGCCGCCTCTACTTGTTCGTAATCAGAAAAGGATTATTTGGTACAACTACTTAATTTAATTATACTATATATCTTCTATACATTCTATTAAAAAATAAAAATTAACAATTAAAAATAAAATTAACAATTAAAAATAATTTAACAATTATAAATAATTTAAAAAATAAATAAATAAATACATTTGATATTTTGAAGTAATTAATGTCTTCTAACTCCTTCACTCCTCTTCTCGTAAGAAAAAATTAAAATGAAAGAAATTTTCTACTTAGAACTGGAAGTTAAAGAGAGAAAGAAAGAGAGATCTGAATGATTTGGAAAAAAACGGGTGGGGGTATATATAGGTTAGATTATTTGTGACGGTCTTATTTGCGACGAGATACCGTCACAAATATTAGGTATTTGCAACGGGATACTTTCATAAATTCCTTCGCCCGCATTAATTACGGGCAGCGGTTAAAAGTGTTTTTGCGATAGGCCCATCGTAAATAGCTTCCTGTCGACATACCATTAGCGACAGGAAGATATACTTATCGCAAAATCCTATTTACCGCCGTCGGTATTGGCGACGGGCCCCATTGCAAATAACACATGCTGAATATTTTTTGCGACGGGGCAATTTGCCCATCGCAAATAGTATTTACCGGCTCTGGCTAGTTGCAATGGGTAGAAGGCGACCGTCGCAAATAGGCTTCCCGTGTTTTGGCGCGCAAACCGCACCATATCTATTACGATGGGTCCTATATTCCCGTCGCAAATAACTGACCATTTGCGACGGGAATACATTCCTGTCCCAAATATGCTTTTCGTCAGATTTTTTGCGATGGGAATAAATCCCGTCGCAAATACCCCGTCGCAATAATCGGTTTTTCCTGTAGTGAAATAATAATAATAATATATTATTTAACTAAGATCTTGGATACAATTAGTGTGTGAACCTCTAGGTCTCTTTCTCGATGGAATTAGGAGAAGTAGCCTAAAGACCAAGGTTATCGTCTAGTAACACATTAAATCACCCTTAGAGAAAGAATATAATGTTATAATGACATAATATCTTATACAAATGCTCACTGTGTATTATCATCCCATTATCATGATATCTATAATCAGGCATGTTTTACACTGGTTCCATCAACCTATGTGCTTGATGTCTCATTATTTGAATTTTTAGAAATTTTACGTGCCTATAGAACACCATGTCCATGGATTTATTTAGAAAATATCATTTTCATTAAAGGGCCTGAGATATAAAATTTTGTTAATGAACGGAAGGAAAAAATCCATTCTCACATTATTCATTAATGAAATATTACTCATGATACAGCCAAAATATTCTACCTCACCATAAACATTTGTCATCAAGGTTATGTGACTTATAACACTCATTAATAATAATATTAAATTATAAGGATCTATATGCATGTATTCAAATATGAAAATCTAATGACATATATGAATTTGGATTTCCTATTAGTGGGTCTCATTCTCATAACATCTTACACTAGATATTACCAAGGGTATACACCATGAGATGGAACCTCCAATTCCTATAATTATCCACCCCTAATATCATGTATCATTTGTGTCTATCAAATAATATCATCTGGATATTAATCAAATATTTAAGAAAATTTTCATTATAATTCTATGTTCTCGTCATAGTGGGGAGATTCTATGACCTTTTAGTGTGAAAACTACTCTTAATACATTATCACATACTATGTTACGTAGAAGAACAATCATGATGTGATAAGAAGTTTATTAATATTAAAATCTATGAATATAGGTTATCATAAAGTAATCATAAGTTGGTTCTAGGGAACCAAATCCAACACTGAGGTCGTGAAGGCCCATGAATGGGTAGTTTTTTCATGCTATCATAATGCCAAGGAAGTGGATTAGTGCACAAATACCCAAATTTTTGTGTAGGGAACACAAAATTTTATTCAAATCTCATAGGTGGAGTAAAATTGGAATTATGGAAATTCACTTCCCATAGAAATGTTACCCACCTCAAGGTCAACATCACATCTATATTCTGTTGTCTGAATCAATCATGAAAAATTATCAAAAGGAATAGTTGATCATGGGAATAAAAGAAAGGCACAAACAATATTATATTCAATCGATCATGAACCTTGAACCTTCCACAAGTAGAACATGCTAGTGTGAGATCAGGGTTGTTGCTGGTATAAAATTTCAAATGGATCTTCACTCAAATCATGAGATAAAGTTGATCCAATGTGATATGCATGACATGTGAAAATTAGGAATTTGTTTTTCAAGCTATGATAGTTATTTGAAGGTGGGGATTCCTGAAAATTTCTTATTGAAAAAATATTCTAGAGAATTGATTTTTTTCACTTGAAAAGGAGGATGTAGGGTGGAGATACTGAAGCACACCATCCATCATCATTCCATATCTGATTACCTTATTCCTATGATCATTAATCATTCATCAAGAATGAAACTGAGAGTGGCGATGGAATAGAGACTAGAGAACACACTCAAGGATGTGCACCTAGTGCTGGAGCTAGAAGAATAGGTTGATCACGCTATAGAAGATTCCTTCCCTATTATTTACTTCTAATATCATTATATAGAGATTATTTCAATTATTTATATTATTTTTTCGTCTATAATGAGTACCTAAATAGTATAGGGGGTTTAGGATGGATGGATTGAAATACTATCATAGTTTGTTATTGTATTGGTGTAAATCATATAGGACTATTGTCTTTTTTGAAGTGATATTATTCTCTCTTCCTTATGGGTATTTTTTCACTCTACCCAAATTACTGAGAGGTAAAAGTTGGAGTATTTTTTCATCATTACCATAAAAGATATACTAATATGGAAAATGTTGTGGTAAGATTTTCTCCATGTGGAAGAATCATCATCTTATGATATGTTAGGGATAATAGTTCACAAGAGATATCTCTAGTGAAAGTAATTTAACTAATGAGAGTTATACACTCAATTCCTTTACACTTGGCTTCAGTACCTATGGTGTTGATTTTGTGCAAGGTAAGTGGATTTTCTGTCAATATCATCTTCTCATGTTTCCCTAATGAAATCAATTGTCTAGTCTCTATTTCTATTGCACATGTCATAACTATCACTTTCACCTCATTTTCATTTTGTCCTTTGACTTTATTTTAATCATTGTATGCTCTGATTATTGTTTTTTTCTTGATTTTTTTTGGTTTCGTTACACAGATTTTCCTTCCCTGGGTTCGACACTTCTTACCACATTACTAGTGTAATTAGGTTTATAAAATTATAAATTTAACCAGAGATTGGTTAACAAATATAGGTCTTGCAAAATCAAATTTTTGTTCCATTAACGAGTAAGAAAAGTGGGACAAAGTTAAAAAACATAAAAAATTATAATAAAAAAGAAAAAACAAAAAAAATATTTCCAAAATAAAAAAGGAAAAAAAATTACAAATCAAAAATTAAAATCACTTAAGATTCTATTTCAAATGGAGAATCTGGTTGTCCAAGAATTAAAAAAAATGAAAATCAAGATCTTTATCCATCACAGCCTCAAAATAAAACCCCTAAGATTCCTAGAATTTTGGAGTTTATATTTTCTTTAGTGTCTAGAAATCCTTTCTGTATAAGGCTCACTCCTAGATCTATGAACTATGAACATAAACAGTCTTGTATTACTTTCTTTCGTTTATTTCTCAAAATAATGAGGATCCAATTGAGTTTATTAGAGAGTTTTATTATGTTGTGAAATAATTACCACTCTATGGGTTGAGTGGGAAGGATATTAGGTTTATGGTATCCCCATTATATCTCAAGGGAAAGGCTAAGTGTTGGTTCAAAAATTTGGATGAGGATATTTTTGATACCTTGGACCAGCTATTGAACACATTTTTTTCAACATTTTATCCCATGAACACCAAAATAAATGTTAGGGAAAAAATCATTGAATTTTTTTAGGATGATGGAGAGTTATTTTATGAGGCATGGTATAGGTTTAGAGGTATAATTAGGACATTTTAAAACCACCAATTAGCTCCCCATATACTGATTAAAACTTTTTATATTACCCTTGCACCATACAATCAGAATCCTATGGATCAACTTTTTTGGGGGTGATTTTTTAGATAAGATGGCTCAAGAATATAATGGAATTTTTTATAAACTTTCTCAAAACTCTCAAAAAAATTACACTATTAAGAAATTGATTCATAGGGCTATAAAAAACCCTCATGTCTCTATAGTTTACAATGAAAACATACTTAGGGATAAATGCATTCATTTTGGGATATATGGTCACACTAAAAATTATTGGCCCAATTTCGATATACCCACCCAACCTTGGGAGAGTTCTCAATTTGTGCATTTTACGGATATAAAATATGAAAATTATGACATGTTTTCAAATAAATAAATATATGTGGATATAAAAATCAACCGAAATTTTCTTGGAAATTCCAATGGATCACCACAAAACCTTTTTTCCCCTAGATACTTGAATCATCCATGGAATAAAGTTTAGAACATGTTTAGTCAATCAAGTTAAAAATATGATTTAGAGGAACTTGTTAAGTATATAATTATAAAAATTGACTCCAAAAAGTAAAGTATTGAAAATATGCACACTCAATTGGTAGAAATGGCTACAAATCATGATTTTAGGGATAATGGTAAGCTTCCAAATACAATAGTTTTGAATCCCAACAAGAATGGTATGGATTTCACCACTTGAGGTGGAATAAAAAATCAAGAACCAATTATGGTGTACCCTCCTAAAAATAAATTTAGGATTTCACTAAATATGTTAAGCCAAATATTTAAAATGACATGTTTTTTAATCTATATAGTAAGGTATAACCTGAAAAAATTAATTAACCCACACCCAAAAAAGCAAAAGAAACAAGGAAACTGAAAAGGAAATTGATCTAGGGAAGAATGAATAAATTTTTATTTGAAGAGAATGTGAGAAATAAACAATTTTTAGAAAATTATGACCCTCCCATTCACTTCCCTAAAATAGTGTATAAAAATATGGATCTTGGCTATATGGGATTCCTAAAAATTATTAAAACCCATAGCATCAATATTATATTTTTTTAAGCCTTGGATAAAATTCAATCATATATCAAATTCACCAAATGGTTAATGGATAAAAAAATTGTTAGAATAAATTAGATATCATAAATCTTAATAAAGAGTTTATATATGTTTTCTTTAAGAATTTTTCACCAATTCTTAAGGATTTGAGCAGTTTTTTATTCAATATCTAATATGGGGAAGTGGGAAACTGGACTGTTTATGTGATTTGATGGCAAGTATAAATTATCATCCATACTCCTTATTAAAAATTTAGGGCCTTATGGATTTAAAAACTATTTCAATCTACCTTCAAATTTATGATAGGTCACCCAATCATCCAAATGGAATCATGGATGACTTATTAGACAGTGTCAGAATGTTTACTTTACCCCTAGATTCTCTAATTCTTGACAGTGAGTGTGATGAAAAATATTCAATCATATTAGGAAGACCATTACTTTCTATGGGGGGTTTTGTCATTTATGTTTCCAAAGAAAAACTAACCCACCAGGATTTTGATGATGTGGAGAAAATTATTGTTTTTTAGAATCCCATACCCGAGGTTCACTATAACCTTATTCATATTGTTGAGAATGAGTGCTTAAAAATGGAGGTTAGATATGAGTATGGTTCTTTTCCTCTTGAGGCCACAGAGATTAGGATTCCCCTTTCCATTGAGAGTATTTCTTAGACTTTTGTTCCACCCCCCTCATTAAATTGTTAAATAGTAAATTTCCTACCATTGTCTAATTATAGAGTCAAAATCGTAAACCATTTTTATATTGCTATCTAAAACTATTTATGAGGGATTCTCATATGATATTGAGAGTTTACAAGTCATCAAATATTGGGGTTATGGATTGCAACCTGTTGATAAACTTGATTATTTTCAATATGAATAGGCCAAATTTCTTAACAATATCTCACCAAGTATTATATAATTTGTACTTATAGAATCCTAAAAATTCATTACATAACTTTTCATTATATGGTACCAATATAGGGTCTTTTAAAGTTTAGTTTCTTGGAAATATGGTACATAATACATGAAAACAAAAAAAATTATTATAAAATCCACTTAAAAGGCGTATTCATGGGTTCAACGTAATATAAATTTACTACATCTCATATCTTGGGGTCCTACATCAAAGGAAAAGGGTGAGAATGAAGTCTATTAAGGAAATAATCAAGAGAGACATATAGCATGTGATCATGGGATCTATCAAAAGAACATGAGGCATAACAATAAAATATAAATAAGAGGTGTATCATAATAATAATAACATGAATAATAAAATAGAACTATGGAAACAAAATTTAAATGAGACAATGATAAGCATATCACCATGGTTAATCACCAAGGTGTCATAAATGAAAATTTACAATGTTTTCACCAAGGAATCGTAAAACATAACATCTCTAGATATTAAATTATTTACCCAATGCATTGGAGAGCTATCAAGGAACACATTTAATGTGTATTAATTTCATGTGAGTCACATAGATCATAATAAATCATTTCATTAAAAACCCATGGATAATAAAGAGTTTGTTTTTATCAAAAATCTTGGCATATAAAAGAGCTTAAATACGGGATCATTACGTTATTTTTAGCCCATTAAATGAAATTTGGGTTTCAAATATGTAAATAAAAAAATAAAAATTCATTTTTAAATCAATTTTAAAACCCATTTAAAATAATATAGATTTGGGTATTCAAATAAAAAGGAAAATATAATATCTCATATAAAAGAGGGAAATTTGAGAAGTAATTTCGGCAACTTGATGCGTATAGAACATGGTTTTCAAAAAGGGTAAAATGAGAGGGTAAAAGGTTATACCATTAATAAAAGACTATAATTGTATTAATAATAAAAAAGAAAGTGGAATATTAACTTTTTTTAGAAATTATAATACATACAACATGAAAAGGTAACTTGAATGGAAAAGATAAGTAGATATTTCTCTTACCTTTAAGAGTTGTTCCTAAAACATGAGGATGGAACCTTGGGGAATTGAGAACCCCTTGGAGGGACTCCTTTGGAAGAAATATCACCTAAACATTGTGTAGGATGGATTGGGAGTGAAGGGAATGCTTAAATGGGTTGGTATTTATAGTAAAATTTTAGGATTAGTTTAAAATTTTCCAAATATAGGCTTTAGAAGTCTAGGTTGTGAAAAATGAAAAACCATTGAATTACACATGGTTTTTTCCCATAATTTATTAAATTTGGGCCAATTTTTATGTTATTTTAATCCACAATAATAGTACATCATTTTTTATTACTTATTTTGGCATGGAAAAGTAAAGCTTCCACAAAGTAATTTTTTTAAATTCAAAGTTTCCATTTTAGACTTTGGAAAGACACTTATAGGTTTGGTAAATTTATTAAAATATATTAAATACTTAATATTAATAAAATAAAATATTTTAGGTCATGGAATGTTTTTAATTAATTATTACAACATTATGAAATAAATATTAAGTTATTAAACATATTGAAAACCCAAAACTGTATTTTTACTATTCATGGAAAAAATTAAAGTATTTTAGAAAATTATCATAAATTCACCTGAACCTAATTTCTAGGTGATTACTTAAAATATGATGTTTTATTTTCAATAATAATTCTATAAATATTATAATTTTAACTTTTAAATATAAAAACCCTAATTTATTTGAAAATGGAAGTTTATAAGGCAAGATCAAATTTCTGACACTTATAAAAAAATTCCTAGGACAATATGAAATTATTTAATCATTTATATTTAAGTTAGATTTTTTTATAAGAAAATATTATTAAAAAATATTATTTATAATAACTATGTTTATTATAAAATTTCATATATGTTTTTAGAAAAATACAATTATGATTTATTTGCGTCTAAAAATCAATTTATCAATTTTATCTCAATTAAGAATATATTTTGTTAAGAAAAAATATTATTAAAAGGAATTGATTGAATAAATATTTTATTTATAAAAATTAAAAATATACTTTAATTAACTAATTCCTAGATACATAACCCCTTATCATACCGACATACGCCCTAAGGGTGACGTGTGTGATATTCATAGTATCATGGGGTGGCTCAGCTAACATCGAACAAGTGGTAATACCCACTATCTTGGAATTCTACTATATGTGATTTAATTCAAACTTCACTTGTTGAATCTTGGATTCATCTTGGTCAAGGGAAAACCCTAGTGATGCTACCTCACTCCCATGTTCAGATAAATGGGATTCAAATGGCACGACTCTACTGGTTGAGTCCATCAATTATCATTTTTGTACCAATAATACTTTGTCATTACTACTTATAAACCAGAATTATAATGGTAAAATTATCACCCAAAGTTAGATTTTCCAATGGTAATATTGACCAATGGTTATATAACGATCGAATCCCAATGGTCACATTTCCCTTTATACCATATAAATACAACTACATTCATTCACTAAAAATTTGATACAATCTATCCATAATATTATATAATTTGTTTCATTTATATATTGTTTAAAGTGGGGGTGATGATTCTAGTATTTTGGTGTGATCCTTATTTTCTCATTTTATTTATTCTATTTTATATTCTTTTTTGAGTTCTAATGTTTGGAATTTTAATTAGTTTCATAGATGACTAATGTAATGATATTTATTAATGATATTAAATTTGTTGTTTTATCTTTATATTGTATGTGTATAATATTATATAATATGTGACAACACTTTTTTAGGAAACACATATCATTTATAAATTCTAGGTCATTACATTCTTCCCCCATTAAGAAATTGCATCCCTAAAATTTCAAATCATTATATATATGAGAAGAGGTGAGGGCACTTATGTTAAATTAACTCCCTTGGTTCTCATGTTGCTTCTTCATATTTATAGTTCCTCAAAAACACTTTGACAAGGTGTGTATTACTATAGGATAGAACCTTGTCTATATGGTCCATTATCTCCACCAGATGCTCCTTGTAAGAGAGGTCATGTTCTAGTTGTACCACATCCAGATTAATTACATTTTATGGATCAAGTATGTACTTCTTCAAGAGAGATATGTGGAATACATCATGAACTTGAGATAAATTCAGTGGAAGTGTTGGCCAATAAGCCAATAATCCTATGCGGCCAAAGATTTCATAGGTACCAATGTACATAGTGATTATCTTTCATTTCTTTCCAAACTGCATGACTCTCTTACATCATATCCAGATGAAAACATTATCTACAACATCAAACTCCAAGTTCCTTTGATGATTTTTAGTATAGATCTTATACTGACTCTGAGCTTCCTTTATATATTTTTTGATAAAATAAACCATTTCTATCATCTCTTAGACAATATCATACCCAATAAACTTCCTCTCACCAACTTCATCCCAACAAGTAGGAGTTCTACATCGCTTTCTATATAGAGATTTATATGTTTCCATTTTAATACTCGAGTGGAATTTGTTTTTCTATGATAACTCATATAACAGGAGGTGTTGATACCATCCACCTTTAAATTACATTGATCATGTTCTCAGTATATTCTCCTATGTCTGAATAGTCCTTTTAGTTTGGACATCAGTTTAGGGGTGATAAATCATACTAAAAATCAATTCAGTACTTAGAACATGTTGAAGACATCTCCCTAATTTATATGTGAACCTTGTATCATGATAAAAAATGTTAGAAAGTGGCACCCCATTCTACCTCGCCACATCCTTTACGTGTATATTGGCAAGTTAGTTAAGAGACAAATCTTCCTTAATAGAAATGAAATGGGTTGTTTTGGTGAGTCTATCCACTATAACCCATATCACAATGTTTCCTTTTAATGTTCTTGGGAGACCAGTGATGAGGTCTATAGTGATATTTTCACACTTACATATTTGTATGGGTAGTGGTTTGCAATACCCCTTTTGGAATTTGGCACTCTACCTTCACTTTCTGAAATACCAATCACCTTATAGTGTAGTCAAAAATATCCCTTTTCATATTATCCCACCAATAATTATCACGAATTTCCCTATACATGTTAGTGCTTCCAGGATGTATATAGAATATAGATTATTGAGCTTCATCCATCAGATGCTTTTTTTATATCAAGGATAGATAGAACACATAACCTTGTATGAAATTTTAGTACACCTTCTTGATCAATATTTAACTTAGGAATTTTCCCATTCTTCATATCCTCCATCTTCTTTTGTAATAAATGATCTTATCTTTGAGCTTTATTGATATTATATAGTAATGATGGTTGAGAAATAATTTAGGATAGGGCTGATGATTCCCCATACATTATTATTATCATGTACAACTTTATTAAATCCTTAATCAAAGTATCTCCTTGAATCCTCATCATTTCCCAAAAAATAGGGTCTTTCCTTCTTAATGCATTAGCAACTTTGTTTGATCTTCAGGGGGGATAATGACTTGAATAGTCACAGTCTTTAATAATTTCCAACCATCTCCTTTATCTCATGTTTTATTCCTTTTTCATGAAAATATACTTCAATATTTGGTGTTTTGTGTATATATCATATTTATCCCCATAAATATTGTGCCTCCATATTTTTATATAAAAATAACTAAAGCTAACTCCAGGTCATGAGTAGGATAATTCTACTCATGAGGCTTTAACTGTCAAGATGCATAATCGATCACCTTTTCATTTTTCATGAGGATGCACCCAAGTACTTTGATAGATTCATCACTAAAAATAAATAATCCTTCTCTGATAGAGGGTAGAGTTAATACAGGTATAGTAACCAATATCTTCTTCAGTTCATGGAAATATTCCTCATGCTCCTTTGTTTAGATGAACCTATACCCTTTTTGAGTTAACTTGATCAGTGAATTAGAAAGTCTTGAAAAGTTTTTGACAAACCTCATATAATATACCTCTACCCCAAGGAAACTACGAACCTCAGTTACTATTGTATGATGAGGCCACTCATCTATATCCTTTGTCTTCACAAGTTCAATTGAGATTCCTTCATTGGTTATAATTTTCCCTAATAATGAAACTTGTTTTAACCAAAATTAATATTTTAGGAATTTTAAAAATATATTACCCTTCCTTATAGTTTCTAATATAACCCTTAGATAATCCCCATGCTTCTTGTGACTCTTGGAATATTTTAGAATATCATCAATAAAAACTACCAAAAAAGTATCAAGGTACTCCTTAAAGTCTATATTCATCAAACCCATAATTATAAAATGAGAATTAGTCAAGATTAAGGGAATAAAAACAAAATCAGAATGCCCATATCATATTTAGAAGGAAGTATTTGTAATATCTTCTTTATTCACCTTCAATTGATGATACCCAGATCAGAGGTCAATCATAGAGAAGAATTGATCCCCACAAATCATCAATATTTGGAGGGGGTACTTATTCTTCACTGTGATCCCATTAAGTTCTCTATAATTAATGCATAGACACATTGATCCATCCTTCTTCATTACAAAGAGAACATGTGATCCCTAAGGAGACACACTTGGTTGGATAAATCACTTCTCCAAAATATCTTGAAGTTATTTCTTTTATTATTCTAACTCTTTATTTTCTATTTTATATGGGGTATTTGATATCGGTTTGTATCCAAGTATGATTTCAATGGAGAATTCTACCTCTCTTTCTAGGGGAGGTCCACGTAACTCTTTAGAAAATACATCAATGTATTCTAGAATGATGGGAAATTTTATATCATTATACTTTCATTTCCTTATCCCTCTTCACTGATCATCTTTATAAATAAGGCTATGGGAGGTGCTTCTAGACAAGGATAATGCCAGGATATCTCTCTATTGAAAATCACTATAGGGTTTCCATTCAATACTACTAAAATTTTATTTCTTCTTTAGTTGATCTTAACATTATACTTTGAGATTTATTCCATCCCTATTATAGAGTCAAATTCCACCAAGGGAATGACTACTAGATTTGTGATGACATTTTACTTGAAAAAGATAATACAAGAGTTTCTATACACTGTTGATGCTAGGATAATCCCTTGAGAATTATTGACTAATAAATCTATTTCTATTAGTTTGGGGATTTTATTTATATTCTTGCAAAATGTGGATGAAATAAAGTAATGCGTAGAACCATAATCATCCAATGTATTTTCTATCATAGAGAGAACGGAGAGTGTACCTTCCACCACATCATTTGGATCCTCTACTTTAGCCAGAATGATAGAAAATTTACAACCATTCTACCTTAGCCTATTCTGAGGTTGATAGTGGTTCCCATCCATTATCTTCTATGTTTTACATTTATTAGAAAAGTGTCTATGTTTTCCGAACATGAATCATTGAACTTCTATCTAAGATTGCACCATCTTACCTTTTTCATTAGTGTTGAGAAGTTAAGGCTTTAAATCACTATGAATGTTCCAATCTATATGTCCATCACTTCCTAATTTTTAGAAATTTCCACTCCCAAGTAAGAAGTTACACAAATTCTTCTTCCCACGTTTATTGGACAAGGGATGTTTCACTTTCTTTCCTCCTCTTTCATGATCAAAGATTCTCCTTGAGTTTGGATCCATTGATCTCTTCTTTTCATTCGATCTATGTGAACATTGTGTCTCTACAACCTCTAATTAAGTATTCAAAAAACTCCACACTATTTCATCATAGCTTTCACAGTCATGATTTTCTAGATTCCTCCATGGATGGGGTGTCAACCCATTGAAGAATCTACAAACCTTTCCCTTTGGATCCATAAAAATGAAATTGGTGTAATGAGAAAGTCTTGTAAATTTCATCTCATAGCTTCCCACCAATTAATTCTCATTATACTTTAATTTTAGGAATTACTTATCCATTTTTGTTCACATAAAATGGGAAAAATATTTATTAAAAAATATTCCTCTAAACTCTTCCCACTCCATAGAATCAATCTCCCTTCTTGGATTTATGTTTTTTATCAGTGTCCACCACTGATTAGCTTCTTATTCTATGTGGTATACTACTAGGGTGACTTTATATTGTTCTGAACAATGGAGTATAGAATAGATCATTTCTATGGAGATTATCCATTATTCAGCAATCAATGGGTTAATAGATCCATTAAAAGAAGGTGTTTGTTGACACATGAAGGACTCAATGAAAAGTTGTTCCCTAAGAGGTGAATCTAGTCTCTCGACTTGATTCAAGTTATTGTTTATATCTCGAGTTAGTTGATTCATCATCCTCATGAATTTTTCCATTCCATCCTTCATTGGAATGTAATTAGTGCATCATCTGTTGCACTCATCATTTATGTGGTTCCTCTTATTTCCTGCTATTTCTCTAAGAGAAAAACCTTAGTGAGAATTATGTTACTTTTACTAATCTTATAATTATAAAGGTATTTTATATCTTAAAAAATAATTTTTAAATATTTTATTAATCTAATCTAGTAATAATTACATTTTCTATATATCATTCATAATGGTTCATAAAAAGCTTCTGATTAACCAAACAAATCCCTCAATAATGTAAAACATGGTGTGAAACGAGGCCCATTTTTGTGAACTAGTTCCAATCTGAGTCTATCTCAAGGTAGTGATTTGGGTTGTTACCCCTAGGTACATCAGTGTCAGATCCACATCCACTTGTAGTGTCTAGAAATGGATGTATTCATTTTGGAAACCACTTACTTAATACTTACCAAAATACTATGATGTATTCCTGTATCTATAATTGTACCTAGGGTTCTTCCTAAAGTTATCAAGTCTTAATTTACATAAATAAATAAACCATAATTCAAAACTAACTATGGAATTCCACCTATTTAATACATAACTTTTCATTACATGGTACAAATTGAGGATATTTTAAAGTTTAGTTTCTTGGAAATAATGTACATAATACATGAAAATATAAAACATTATTCTAAAATTCACCAGAAAGACATCTTCATGGGTTAAACCTGATATATTTTTTCTGCATCTCATATCCTTGGGACATACATCAATGGAAAAGGGTGATCATGAATCCCAATAAGGGAATAAGCAAGATAGACATATAGCATGCGATCATGGTACATATCAAAAGAACACGAGACATAATAATAAGACATGAACAAGAGGAATATCATAAAAATAAAAACATGAATCATAACATATAAATGTGACTAAAGCATTTAAATGATATTTTCATAATAATATCTCCATGTTTTATCACCAGGGTATCATAAATGAAAATAACCGAGGTTATTCAGCTAGGTATCATAAAACATGGAATCTTTAGATATTAAATTCGTTAACCAATGTATTAGAGTACTATTAGGGAACACCTTTCATGTGTATTAATTTCATGTGAGACACATAGATCATAAAAAATAATTTATTAATAACCCATGTAGAATAAATAATGGTTTTCTTATAAAAAACATGGCATACAAAAGAGCGTAAAGACATGATCATTATGTCATTTTTAACCCATAAAAGGAAATGTGGGTTTTATAAATGTAAATACAAAAATCAAAAATTTATTTTTAAATATATTTTAATACCCATTTAAAAGAAAAGAGGTTTGGTTATTCAAATAAAAAGTAAAATATAATTTTCATGTAAAAGAGAGAAATTTCAGAAGTAAGTTTGGCAGCATGACAGATATAACACATGGCTTCAGAAAATGGTAAAATGAGAGGGGAAAAGGGTATCCCATTAATAAAATAATATTATTAGAGTAATAAGATAATAAAAATTGTAAAATTAACTTATTTTGGATATTAGAAGTCATACCACATAAAAAGGTAACTTGAATGGAAAAGAGAAGTGGATATTTCCCTTACCTTGAAGAGTTGTTCCTAAAATGTGATGATGGAACCTCGGTGGTTTGGGGAAACCTTGGGGGACTCCTTGTAAGGTTAAATCACCATAAATTCATGCAATATTGATTATGAGTGAAGGTTAATAGAGAAATATGTGGTTTTTTATAGCAAAATTAGAGTATTAGTTTAGTAATTTCTAAATATAGGCCTTGGAAATCTAGGATGTAGAAAATGAAAACCCATTGGCATACCCGTGGGTTTTTACCATGGTTTTTGGAATATGTGAAAAAAATTATGTCATTTTAATCCTCCAGTACCGAACAACATTTTTTATTACTTATTTTGGTATGGAGAAGTAAAGTTTCCACAAAGTATTGTTTTGAAATTGAATGTTTCCATTTTAGACTTTGGAAAGTAACTTATATGTTTTGGAAATTGATTAAAATCTATTTAAAAACTTAATGTTAATGAAAAAAACAGGTTTTTTATTTTGGTTAATTAATTATTACATCATTATGATATAAATATGAAGTCGGTAAACATACCGAAAACCCAAAACTGCATTTTTACTATTCATAGAAAAATTAAAATATTTTAGAAAATTCTCATAAATTTACCCTAACTTGATTTATGTGTGGTGATTTAAAATATGATGTTTATTTTTATAGAATAATTATCTAGATATTATAATTTTAACCTTTAAATATAAAAATCCTTATTTATTTAAAAATAACAGTTTTTACGGCATAATCAAATTTATGACACTTATAAAAATTTCCTCAGTCGTTATAAAATTATTTAATCATTTATAATTAGTTTATAGTGTTTTAAAATAATATTTAATTAAATAATATTATTCACAATACTTTAGTTTATTATAAAATTGTACATATTTTCAAGAAAAATACAATTATGTTTTATTTGCATCCAAAATTTAATTTATAAAATTCATCTCAATTAAACATATATTTTATTAAGAAAAACTATTATTAAAAGGATTTGATGGAATAAACATTATATTTATACAAATGAAAAATACACTTTCTGTTACTAAGTACTAGACATGTTACCACTTATTACACCCACATATGCCCTAAGGGTGAGGTGTGTAATTTTCAGAGTTTCATGGGGTGGATTGACTAACATCGACTAAGTGGTAATATAAACTAACTTGAACTTATCCCATAAGTGGTTTTTTTCAAACTTCACTTGTTTAAGCTTAGCAAGGGCTTGGTTAAGGTAAAACCCCAGTGATGCCACCTCCCTCCCTAGTTCAGATAAATGGTCTTTAAATGGAACGACTCTACTAGTTGAGGCCATCAATTATCCTTTATATACCAAATATCCTTTAGCTTTAATAATTATAAACACTAATTATAATGGTAAAATTATCACCCAAGGGTATAGTTTCCACTAGTCATATTGACCGATGGTCATATTAACCAATGGTTATATAACGATCGAATCTCAATGGACACATTTACCTTTATACACTATAAATACCAATTCATTCTTTCACTCAAAATTCACTACAATATCTCCAAAATATTATATTTTCATTTCTTAAGATGTTGATTGGTTTAAAAATATTTTTTTATCATTTATATAGCATTTGTAGTGGGTGAGATGATTCTAGAAGATTGGGCCAATCCTTATTTTCCCATTTTAGCTATTCAGTTTTATTTTCTTTGTCCACTTGTAATGTTTCTCATTTTAATTAGTTTCATCACGGACTAATGTAATGATATTTATTAATGATATAAAATTGGTTTGTTTCGCTTTATTTTGTATGTGTATACTATTATATAATAATTAACGACATTTATTTAGGGAAAAAATATCATTTAGAAAGTATGGGTCATTATAGTGACCCAAGTACATACTTAACAGCTCAAAGATCAATGATTTCACCGAAATCAATTGGTTTGTTATATCATTTAGAAACTCCATGGGTACTACGTATTTAAATAAACTGTACCCTTAGGTTTCAAAAATAAGGCGGACATCCCTGATAGTGTACATAGGCTATCTACCATATGCATCCATGTATCAGGTATTCCATACAATATATTTAACCCGAAGAAATATTTTTCAATACGACCATTAACCTGGATGAAATCATACCAATTATTCCATAATTACAGAAAATAAGAGGGTCATGAGACCTACTAAGAAATTGACCATTCCCTAGGCATCTCTAACCTGTTGAAATTGAGCATTACCAGATGCTCACGACCATAAAAAGGGTCAACAATACAATGAACTCCCATCCAAACAAGGGTTTCATTAAAAAAAGAAAAAAAAGAAAAAATTGTACTAGGTACAACGACACTCAAATGACACCAAATGATAGAAAATCACATCATTTAGCAAGGCACACAATCTCTTAGCTGATACATACCTCATACCATCCCCTTACAAAGCATAAATCATAGACCTATAATGAGGGCATGCCTACAAAAGTCACTAGTCTTAAGAGCCTACCACTCAAACCACTTCTAAAAGGAAATGACCTAAGGAAGACACTCATGTTTATTTTCCAAGGCAACTTAAGGGGGCATTTAAACTACCCTTACACAATTTTTTAAATGAAGGAAACCCCTTAATGTTTCATTTTTAAAGGCATTACTTTTTTTCACCTTAAATCATTAAACAATTCAAATATTTAAAACATACATCAATCACCAACTTTAAAAACAAAATCACTTGATACCTGATTTAATAAACCTGTCAAGGGAAAACAATAAAGTCTTGTCAAACTTTATTTTTAAGGCATTAACCATTTATTAACATTCATTAATAATTAGGAAATTTATCAAAATAAAATCCTTTCAAATTATTTCAGATAAGGTAACGTATGAGGGTCATGTTAAACCAACCTAGGTCCATCAGAAATAAACCCAATAGTAGTTGCTTAATTATAAAGGTTATAAACACCCATAACGGGTTGTCTCAAAAGAAGCATGCCCCAACTAACCTTCCTGGGACAATTGTGCATTTTGTAATCCAATTACATGCCACATAAAATAAAAACATCCAAGTTTTTAACTCAAAAGCATAGTACAGGTCAAAACCCTCCTAAAACTAAGTCATACCATATATCCTTCTCCTAAATCCAGGATTCTAAAAAGAACATTCACCAAAAACCTCTATAGAAACTACCTCTAGCCTCTCAAAATCTAGTCCTAGGTTTAGTATCCATTTTCAAGTTCTCTTTTCTATTTCAATTTAATTCAGTTTTCATTTCCATTTAATTTCCATCATTCATTTATTTGGAAGTTTTAACCATTGTTTCACAAACATCCAATCCATGAGGGCCCATAACACCTCATGAACCAAAATATTGTTCCCCTATAATCCATACCAAATCAAATTCACTATTAATGTTTTAATAAAATTTTACATACTCCTTATGAATTGAAATATGACATTATTTTCTCTATCCACTACACAAAATCTATCACAACAGTAGTTACATCTATCACAACACTTATCACAGTAGCATTCAACAAGTAATGCATCCTAAATGGAATGGCACAATGCATGACATGTGATTTATAGCAAGTGCCTATATGATGCATGATATTTCATACCCCCTTATTCTCGCTCAAATTTACCCAAGAGAAGAAGGTAAGACGGTCCTTGTAGTTTAGCTTGGGTTATCGAATCCACAGAGACCTGAGAAGAAACCTATAGACACGTACATTCTATGGACTGTTTTTAGATATGAAGTGGCCAACTTGGATTGATTTTGTATTGGTTTTAAAGATATCTAATAGATTAAAGTGAATTCAATTTAAAATAATGAGTTTATCCTAGGTTATCGCTCGGGGTGGATTGGACGTATTTTCTTTTTAATGATTTCAATTTCTTAAATTTGAGATGGGTTCATTTAAGAAGAAAAAAACAACATCATCACTTACTGGTTTAATGCCTACACTCTCTAATACTAATCACCTATACACTTGAAGGATCAAAGTTTTGAGCACTTCAAGGTAAAGGATCGTATTAGTACTTGAAGTGTGTGGCCTTAAATTCAACAAGGACGATGGAGTTTAAAAATCATCAAATAAAAATCTCAATTAAAGAAGTGATTATACATTAATTAGGTGATAAATAACATCCAATACATCCCCTTTCTACTCCCTTGGATCAACCCATAAGTGGGTTAGCCCTCCATTGATCCCATGGTTTCAATGGAAGCGGAAAGTAGACTCATGAGGGAGGAAATGGAGAAGTAAAGAAAACAACAAAAATAAAATGATCACTCCACCGTTGTGTGAATAATTTCACAAGAGTTGGTGTGAATAAATTCACACCTTGATCCAACGGTATCAAAGTGATATGAAGAACAACATAATAAGAGTATAAGAAGAACTTTTATTAAGAAACTAAAGTGAATTGAACAACTTACATGTGAAAGACAAATTTGAGGCAACAAAAATGCAGCATAACATTACAATTGAACAAAGCATCCAAGATTCCAAACTCCTTCACCACCACTGCCTTAAATAGGAATTTTTGGAGCCTTGGGTCGATCCTCAAATGGTACAAAGCATCTCAATTAATTTTGGTAGGCCATAGGTGGTGGAAAGCTAGTGGAATTTGAACTTTTCCACATTTGACCCGAGGTGGCAACCAGCTTTCCTTCACCGAACAGACGCGTCTGGAAGACCTTCTATACGGCCTAATCAGAGTGGTCCATAGAAGAATAAAATGGATCCCCGGATGTCTTATAACCGCCTGTAAAATTTGGGCCCATTTGTAGTTACGGATTCAGAGATATGATAAAATTAGTGGACTGTTTTTCTGGGCTGCAGAATCTGGCCCAGAATTGTATCTCTAACTTGGGCCGCTTTAATGACCACCATAGAGGCCGATTTAGCATTGGCTCATGAAGTGTTATTTTTTAATATGAATATATTATAGCATTCCACAAAATTTGGGATTCATTGGGCCTGTATGTTGGGCCCCACAGTCTCATCAGTGGGCTAGTGTCCAATCTGCCTTCTCTAGAATTGCTTCCTTTCATCACAAAATATCCCCATTTTCTTCCACGAATTCTCCATTGATCCCTGAATGAAAAATGTTCACATTTAAGTGTATATAAAGTTCACAAAATATCAAATTAAAAAATTGATAATTACATTCCTTATAATCAGATGACTCATTGGGCCTAAATTGGTGTATATTAGGCATGAAGTGCACAAATGATGAGAATGGATGTTCATAATGAAAATGCACTAACTCAGGCCCATAAGATCAAAAATGAACATTTAATACCATTAAAATGTAATTAAAATATATGTTTTTATTGGATAATAACACCCCCCAACTTGAGATTTGCTAGTCCCGAGCAAATAATTCAATGATTTTATTTGAATTCCTTTCTTCAAACACATTATAACAAACAGTGCTCACAATGTAAACTGCACACAAATATATTTTTATAACCTATCAAGATAATTTAAAACAAGATGAATTTAACAGCAGATCCCAATCCCAAGCCCATTCCTTTGATCAAATCCACCATCATACTTCATCCAACTCAATTAGGTGTAATGATGTGTTGTGTATCACAATAGATATGGGGGTTCATTTTCATTCAAGGGGGAAATCATCGAAGCGCTAGGTGGAATCACATTTAATCCTAATATGAGTATTCTTCATTATTTTTTTTTTATTTGATTTTTTTTTGCAATATTTCCATAGTAATTGAGATTGCAGTTTATCAAATTAACCCACGTAGCAAGACTTTGCCGATGACTTCCAGACTCAAAGGCCTTAGGGCACCAAGTGAAGCCCACATACTCGGGCATTGTCTCGAGTTAACTTAATAAAAAACAAAGTCATATTACCATAAATAGAGATATATTGAAAAACTCAGGGCTAGACAACTCTGGAGTCACGATCCCCAAGTGCCGAAAGCCTCGCATTTTATCAATCCATTGCTCTACACGCAATTTTTTGTTGTTGTTTTTTTTTTTAATTTTTTTTTTTTGAATACTCATATTATTCATAAAAATAAAACCAGCCTATGCTATTTATTATGGGACCCCAAAAATTTAAATTATTACCCCACAGTCTAAAGGACGTGCATTGTGGCATTTTGATTTAATGGATGAAAATAAAAATGATGAAAATTTTCATTGGACAACCAAACTTCCAAAATCAATGCTTTTAAACTTAATAATGAATTAAATTAAGAGTCAAGGAAATAATAATTATTTGATATGTAGTTTTTATGTGAGCAAAGATGTTATTATATGAATGATAAAGGAATTTTACTTCCTTTTGTTATCATTGTTTTTTTAAACAAACATTTTGTTTCCACACCCCCCAACTTAGAATGAAACTGTCCCTAGTTTCATAAAAACAAAATTTAGAATGGGGTAGAGGAATAAAAATGGGAGTTCAATAAGGAAATTGAAATATGAGGATCATGTAATGAAGTCACCTGGTGGTTGAAGTTTGAAGTTCTTTCCGCTCGAATTTATTCCTTTGATATCCATGTCGCTTGCAAAGTTCCCTAGTGGAAAAAGGAAAAACAAAACAAACAAAACACACAAAAACAAACAATATATATATATATATATTTATATAGTAAAATATAAGAATATATATAAAAAATATAGAATAAGGAAGCACAAGAAGCTGCAGGTCAGTGGTAAGCGCGTGCCCCTGTCTCCCTTCGGTCCCGGGTTCGAGTCCCCGCGGCTTCGCCGGTTGTGACGGGGTTTTCCCCACGGCCTATGGCGTGGACTTTTTTTTATTATTATATTTTTATTTATTTATTTATTTATTAATTTTTTTTAACCTACAAACACATTAAAAAAAACTGATGATACATTGTCTTCTTTTTAAATTTCTGGGTAAGGTATTACTCAAGGATCACACCACGTGACACGGATGAATATGGTGCTCCCCTTTCATACCCATCCATACTCATAATATAAGAACAGGTCAAAAGTCTATTTTTTTATTTTTAAATATAAAAATGATTAATTAATCTTATTTGAAAAATAAAGATGATTCAGAAAGATTAGAAACATAAGAACCACATGTTTCCTCCCGTGCAGCGCTTTGTTTAACGTCGTTAGCCCGACATAGATCCCAAAATCTATTAATTTTTTCCTGGTTCATTGGTTGGCTCAGTTAACTCAACCTCTATTTCCTGTTTATTGAATGATTCAATGAATGTTTTTAACCTTTGACCATTGACCTTGAAAATGTGACCACTTGTGGGATCTTGAATCTCTACTACCCCATGGGGGTATACATGATGCACTATGAAAGGACCTGACCATCTAGACCTTAACTTTCCCGGGTGTAAATGAAGTTTTGAACTATACAAGAGCACAAGTTTTCCCGGTTCAAAATGTTTTACCTTGATATTCCTAGATTGGTAGGCTTGAACTCTAGCTTTATTGATCCTTGAATTTTCATAAGCCTCCATCCTTAGTTCCTCCAGTTCATTGAGATATAATTTCCTTTTTATTCCGGCCAATGAGAGGTCATAATCAATTTTCTTAATTGCCCAAAAGGCCTTATGTTCAATCTCCACTGGAAAATGGCATGCTTTACCATAAACCAACCTATATGGGGACATTCCTAAAATGGTTTTATATGCGGTTCTATAGGCCCAAAGAGCATCTAAGAGTTTCTCAGGCCAATATTTCCTAGAGGGGTTGACAGTTTTTTCAAGAATTTTCTTAATCTCCCTATTCGCTAACTCAGCATGATCATTGGTTTGAGGATGGTATGCAGTGGACACTTTATGAGAAATACCATACTTATACATGAGTGAAGCAGATGGGCGGTTGCAGAAATGGGTTCCTCAATCACTGATTATAGCCCTAGGAATTCCAAATCTTGAAAATATGTTCTCTTTTAGAAATAGAATCAAAACTTGATGATCATTGGACTTAGTGGGAATGGCCTCAACCCATTTTGAGACATAATCAACAGTTAAGAGTATGGAGAGGTATCCCCGAGAGTTTGGGAAGGGACCCATGAAGTCAATTCCCCAACAGTCAAATATTTCAACCACTAAGATGGGAGTGAGTGGCATTTGATTCCTTTTTGTGATGGAACCTACTTGTTGACACCTAGGACAACTTTGAAAAAATTTGTAGGAGTCTCTTGAGAGGGTGGGCCAGAAAAGACCACATTGAAGAATCTTAGCAGATGTTTTCTTAGAGGAAAAGTGACCTCCACATGCCTCACTGTGACAGAATTTAAGGATGGACTCTTGTTCAGATTCTAGAACACACCTCTTAATGACTTGGTCAGGGCAGAACTTATAGAGGTATGGATCATCAAACGCATAGTGTCTAACATTATAAAGAAATTTCCTTCGAGCTTGAGTCCCTAAGAATTTTAGAATGACTCCTGTCACTAAGAAATTTTCTATGTCAGCATACCAAGGGCATTCACTCACAGAGTATAGGTGTTCATCAGGAAACGAATCAGACACAGAAAGGTGATTTGAGTTGTCTTTGAATTCCATCCTAGAGAGGTGATCAGCTACAACATTTTCAACTCCCTTTTTATCCTTGATTGTGAGGTCAAATTCTTGTAAGAGAAGGACCCACCTAATCAGTCTAGCCTTAGCATCTTGTTTTTGGAAGAGGTATTTTAGTGCAAAATGGTCAGTGAACACAGTGATGGGTGATCCTAAGAGGTAGGACCTAAAATTCTCTAAGGCAAACACAATAGAAAGTAACTCCTTTTCAGTGGTGGTGTAGTTGATTTGGGCATCATTTAAGGATTTGCTTGCATAAGAAATGACATAAGGAGTTTTATCACAACTTTTTCCTAACACATCTCCAACAGCAAAGTCACTGGCATCACACATAAGTTCGAAATGAAGGTTCCAATTTGGAGATTTCATAATCGGAGGAGAGGTGAGAGAGGATTTGAGGGTTGAGAATGAACCCTCACAGCTTTCTGTCCAAACAAATGGAGCATCCTTTACTAGGAGAGCACAAAGGGGACGAGAGATTAAACTAGAGTCCTTGTTGAATCTTCTATAGAAACCAGCATGTCCTAAGAAAGACCTCACTTCCTTGACAGTTTTGGGTGATGGAAGGTGACGAATGATTTCAACCTTTGCTTTATCAACTTCAATCCCCCTACTCGAGACCAGATGGCCTAGAACAAGTCCCTCTTTAACCATGAAATGGAATTTTTCCCAATTTAGGACCAGATTCTTTTCTTTACATCTTGACAAGAATCTCTCAACATTTTGTAGACATCCCTCAAAAGTATCCCCAAACACAGATAAGTCATCCATGAAGACCTCAAGAAAATCCCCTACCATGTCTGAGAAGATTCCCATCATACACCGTTGGAAGGTTCCAGGGGCATTGCATAACCCAAAGGGCATGCGTTTAAAGGCAAAGGTACCGAAAGGACATGTGAATGTAGTCTTCCCTTGATCCTCTAGGGAGACCTCAATTTGATTGTACCCCGAGTACCCATCTAAGAAACAGTAGAAGGCATGACCTACCACTCTCTCAAGGACTTGGTCAATGAATGGTAAGGGGAAATGTTCCTTCTTGGTGAATGAGTTTAGTTTCCTATAGTCAATGCAGACCCTCTATCCACTACTCACCCTTGTTGGAAGAATATCTCCATCCTCATTGGTTATCACTGTGATTCCAGCCTTTTTTGGAACCACTTGGATTGGGCTCACCCATTCACTCTCAGCTATGGGATATATGATACCAGCTTTCAACAATTTCAGAATTTCTTTCCTTACTACCTCCATGAGATTAGGATTGAGTCACCGTTGAGGTTGATGACATGGCTTTGAATCAGATTCCAGAACAATCCTATGAGTCCCGATAAGTGGGCTAATCCCAAGAATATCAGAAAGGGTCCAACCAATGGATTTCTTATGCTTCCTAAGGACATCTAGAAGCATCCTCTCATGATTGGATTCAAGGGAAGAAGAAATGACAATAGGATGTGTTTGATTGTCCCCTAGGAAAGAATACTTGAGTGTAGCAGGAAGTTCCTTCAATTCAAGATCAGGTTGGTTCAGAATTTCAGCAGAAGATTGGGACATTGGATCAAGTTCAATTTCTTTTTTTAGAGTTTCAGATAGGATTGATTCCCCACATGTAGAATTTTCAGCTACTATATTGGCTTGATCAGATTTAGGGAAAGAATTTGGAGTGGTCTTCATGAAAGTGGTTTCTTGAAAGGTTTCACTGATTGTTGGACCTAAGACTTCATCATAAGAGAAATTTGAAAATGATTCAAGCCAAGGAGATAAACTTCCTTCATATGAACAAAGGAAATCAATCTCATTCTGACTTAAACATTCATCAAATATTCCTTAATGTTCCATGGATTCATTATCAATGCTTCCTATCATGCTTACTTCATGAATTTCCTCGTCATCCCCTATTTGTGAGCTTGCATTATAGATGTTCAAGTATAGACTCATATTCCCAAAGGTGATGGTCATGTTCCCATTTCGAACTCGGATAACAGAGTTGATTGTAGAAAGGAAAGGACGACCAAGTATGATTGGGGTTTGTTACTTATTTCCTAAGTTTTGATGGTTGTCAAGGACAATGAAATCAGCAGGGTAGATGAAGTTTTCAACCTTTACCAGAACGTCCTTTAAAATCCTCATTGGAACCCTAATGCTACGATCAGCAAGCTGAAGTGTGACAGATGTGTGTTGGAGTTCTTCTAGGCCTAACTGGCAGTACACAACATATGGGATGAGATTGACACTAGCACCTAGGTCACACAAGGCCTTGGAAACTTTACTTTCTCCTAGTTCAACATTGATGTAAGGGCAACCTGGGTTTTTCAACTTAGGAGGAATGGTCCCTTGAATGGTGGTACTCACATTAGCAGCCAAAAGGACTTGGTTTTTATGTGAAAATTTTCTTTTAAAAGTACACAAGTCCTTAAGATACTTTGAGTAGGCAGGTACGGTTTGGATTGCATCGAGAAGAGGTATGTTCAACTTGACTTGTGAAAATATTTCCCTCAATGTTTCATTCAGTTCAGGCTTGGGTTTGCCCCTCATGCGTTGAGGAAATGGTGCAGGTTGTGGGGTTGTTTGTTGAAGATTTGTTTCCTTGAAAATGTTATCAGTTTCCTCAGTTTGATCTTGTGGTTCATTTGAATTTTCATCCAAGTTTGAATCTTCGGGTGGGTTCTGAATTAGTTTTTCAGGTTTCTCAATTGATTTCCCACTTCTTAAAACAGTCACAGCCTTTAGTTGTTCATGAGTTGTTTGAGCACAACTTGACTCTCCCCTTGAAGTTGAGGATGGAACCGCCTGAGTAGGCATGGGTGCCTTTCCTGTTTTGATGGTTTGAAGTTCTTGTTTTAGGGAAGATACCTCCGAGTTCATCCTCTCCATTTGTTTGCATAGTTGTTCTAGTAGGCTTTGTGGAACAGTTTGGGTTGGTGCTTGAGAAGATTGGTTTATCCCAGGGGGATATTTTGGAGGTGGGATGGTTTGTTGAAAATGGATCGGTGGATGTTGGTATTGGATAGGTTGGGTTTGGAACTAGTTATGGGATTGGTAGTTCTGATGGTGGTAAGGATTTTTTCCCTGTGGTTGGCTAGGTTGTTGGTTATCTTTCCAGCAGAAGCCTGGGTGGTCATTATACCTTGGGTTGAAGGTGTTTTGGTATTGAGGCTTTTGAAAGTTCATAGCATTTACTTCCACTGGGGGTCCTCCTAAGAGAACATCCTTGATGGATGGAATGGTTGGGCATTTGTCTGTCTTATGGTCATGTTTGTCACAAATTGTGCAAATAGGGTCAACAGTTTGGATTTCATGGACTTTCCTAAGGTCTATCTCTTCAACCTTCCTAGAGAGTGCTGCGAGTTTATCCCTAAGGCTTTCCTCTTCTTTAAGTGTATGAATTCCAGTAGTTCTTTGTGGATTTTTAGAATAAGTTGAAGTTCCCCATGTTTGGTTTTGTTCAGAAAGGCTTTCTAGATACTCGTAAGCATCATTTGGGGCTTTGTTTTTAAAGGTTCCATTACACATCATGTTAATGAATTGTTTGTTCTCCGAACCCAACCCTTCATAGAAAATTCTCACTTGTTCAGGAATAGAAAAACCATGGTGTGGAACCATGTTTAGAGTGTCTTTGAACCTCTCCCATGTTTCATAGAATGACTCTCCCTCTTTTTCAAAAAAAGTTTTGGATACTCTTTTTAAGTGCAATTGTTTTGTGGTGGGGAAAGTATTTTTTGTAGAATTCTCTTTGTAGTTGGTCCCAAGAGTTGATGGATGATGGTATCAAATTTTTTAGCCAATTTTTAGCTCGATCCTTTAAAGAAAAAGGAAATATCCTCATCTTATCAGATTCTAGTTGATGTGGGGGACACATGGTTTCTACAATGTCATTGAACTCCTTAATGTGCAGGTATGGCATCTCGGACTCCATTCCATGGAATGTGGGAAGGTGGTTTAGGACATGGGGTTTAAAGATGTAGTTGGAATCTCCTAGGTAATTGTGTCTAATTCATGAGGGGGCATTGGTCCAGGAAGGTGTGAGGTAGTCATTCATGGTTTGATCAATTGCATTCCCCAATTTTGGGGCTGCCTCATTTGGGTTTCCATTTTGGTTCCCACCCGGTTTTATGAGTTGGTTTCTTTGAAGAGCTTCCATTGAAATTGGATCAATTTTTGACTCAGGGGTGATAGAAAGATTAGGATCTAATGGAAAGAGTTCCCTTGGTGTACTTGACTCCCCAACCCCAGGACTATCCACCCTAACTAGACGGTTTGATTGATCGCGGGTGTAGGCAGACATGCGCCAAAGAAAAAAAAATGAGAAAGGGACAAGATAAGAGAATTTGGATGTGAAAAGAAGAAATGGGGGAGAATAGAATGGGTGTTTAGATGACTTACTTGGGTCCCCAGAAACGGCACCAAAATTTTATTCTCGCTCAAATTTACCCAAGAGAAGAAGGTAAGACGGTCCTTGTAGTTTAGCTTGGGTTATCGAATCCACAGAGACCTGAGAAGAAACCTATAGACACGTACATTCTATGGACTGTTTTTAGCTATGAAGTGGCCAACTTGGATTGATTTTGGATGGGTTTTAAAGATATCTAATAGATTAAAGTGAATTCAATTTAAAATAATGAGTTGATCCTAGGTTATCGCTCGGGGTGGATTGGACGTATTTTCTTTTTAATGATTTCAATTTCTTAAATTTGAGATGGGTTCATTTAAGAAGAAAAAAACAACATCATCACTTACTGGTTTAATACCTACACTCTCTAATACTAATCACCTATACACTTGAAGGATCAAAGTTTTGATCACTTCAAGGTAAAGGATCGTATTAGTACTTGAAGTGTGTGGCCTTAAATTCAACAAGGACGATGGAGTTTAAAAATCATCAAATAAAAATCCCAATTAAAGAAGTGATTATACATTAATTAGGTGATAAATAACATCCAATACATCCTCTTGATACTCCCTTGGATCAACCCATAAGTGGGTTAGCCCTCCATTTATCCCATGGTTTCAATGGAAGCGGAAAGTAGACTCATGAGGGAAGAAATGGAGAAGTAAAGAAAACAACAAAAATAAAATGATCACTCCACCGTTGTGTGAATAATTTCACAAGAGTTGGTGTGAATAAATTCACACCTTGATCCAACGGTATCAAAGTGATATGAAGAAAAATAGAATAAGAGTATAAGAAGAACTTTTATTAAGAAACTAAAGTGAATTGAACAACTTACATGTGAAAGACAAATTTGAGGCAACAAAAATGCAGCATAACATTACAATTGAACAAAGCATCCAAGATTCCAAACTCCTTCACCACCACTGCCTTAAATAGGAATTTTTGGAGCCTTGGGTAGATCCTAAAACATTACAAATCATCTAAATTAATTTCGGTAGGCCATAGGTGGTGGAAAGCTTGTGGAATTTGAACTTTTCCACATTTGACCCGAGGTGGCAGCCAGCTTTCCTTCACCGAACAGACGCGTCTGGAAGACCTTCTATAATGCCGAATCAGAGTGGTCCATAGAAGAATAAAATGGAGCTCCTGATTCCTTATAACCTCCTGTAAAATTTGGGCCCATTTGGAGTTATTTATTCAGAGATATGATAAAATTAGTGGACTATTTTTCTGGGCCGCAGAATCTGGACCAGAATTGTATTTCTAACTTGGTCCGCTTTAATGACCACCATAGAGGCCGATTTAGCATTGTCTCATGAAGAGTTATTTGTTCCTATGAATATCTTCTAGAATCACAAAAAAAATTGGGATTCATTGGGCATGTATGTTGGTCCCCACAGTCTCATCAGTGGGCTAGTGTCCAATCTGCCTTCTCTAGAATTGCTTCCTTTCATCACAAAATATCTCCATCTTCTTCCATGAATTATCCATTGATCCCTAAATGAAAAATGTTCACATTTAAGTGTAGATAATGTTCACAAAATATAAAATTAAAAAATTTATAATTAAATTACTTAGAATCAGATGACTCATTGGGCCTAAATTGGTGTATATTAGGCATGAAGTGCACAAATGATGAGAATGGATGTTCATAATGAAAATGCACTAACTCAGGCCCATAAGATCAAAAATGAACATTTAATACCATTAAAATGTAATTAAAATATATGTTTTTATTGGATAATCACCCCCATATCATTGGGTTGTAACAGAAAAATAAAACATAGTCACGTCAATAATAATATCACAATCCAGTTGCATCACCCAATGGTGAAATCAAATCAACTGTTATAGTCAAAATCCATAAAACAAAAATTTAATTCAAGGAAATTTGGATATTTTCTATATGTAGGTTATCTATGACCAGAAACAACTCATTACTAAACTCCAATACCTTCCTATCCCTAACTATTATTGTTAAATAGTAAAGAAAACTAGAAAAGAAACACTCTGATACAACTTTATAATGTTCTAGACCCAGATGCCACTCAAAAGTTACCTGATCCTGATTGGTCACAGGTCCTCAAGAGCATATCCCCGAATGTCAAAGGCTACCAGATAGTAGTGAGGGCCCAGGGTGTTTCCGTTGGGAGATTATTCCCTTATTACTAGAGTTTAACATAGCAGAATGGAAAAAATAATCAATAGTGGAAGCATATACAACAAGCAAGCAACTGATAAATAAACAAGATAAGAATACATAATAAATCTAGAATTGTCTCATATACAATGATTCTGAGACATGTATCTATAAATCATCCAAAATAGGTATATATAAGTATAGTAAAATACAAGTATACAAAATCCCAAAAATAAAAAAAGTGAAATCTCTTAATTGAATCACAATCCTTAGCCTAATCCTATGCATCCCTTCTCAAAATCATGGCACAAAATCAACCCTCAAATAGTGATCTCTTTCCCCTATATCTATCTATATTCAAATAGTCGATTCAGGTACCCAATGGCAGTCCGAAAAGGATGTGTGATACAATCCCAATAGGTAACCACCCAAATATCTACACAATTCTAGGTTTTAAAATATAACAATATAAGCAGTGTACAAGTAAAGAAGGTAAGCAGTAATGAAATTTAAAGTGCCCATGTCATGTCCACTATTAAGCAAGTGATATTGACTAGCCTCTCAAGGCTCCCTATAAAACACGTTTCAAACTCCTAATAAGAAATATATTATAGAAACATAAATAAACAACATGGTATCAACACACATCCATACGTATCATGTCAACCACGACCTTACTGTACAACCAGAAAAGATAGAACAACCATGGTTAATCCATAAATCACACATGTTACATTTTCCATGGTCATGCCGTATAATCTAAGTATCAAAAACATCCATGGTCAAGTCTTTCGACCCATATTAACATATTTATCACATATGTACCATATAAACAAAGTGTCAATCCATTAAAGGTTGGGTCCAAGGTGTAAAGGACCAAGGCATCCTCATCAAGTCCCAGAAGCATCTCGACGGAAACTCAATTAGGAACTAGTAGGAGTACAAGGAGAATGTCATTCCAAACTTATCCAATGTGAGTCCAAGAAAGCTATATCCAAGGGGTAGCAATGCCCAAGGTATCCAAGGTATCCACTACCACATTCAATATCCAAGGAGCATCCTCCAAGGAATCTATGGAAACATTCACCATTTCATACCATTTACCTTTTCATACAATATTATTCTACCCACTCATATAACCATTTTACATTCAATTTCATCTCTTTAGTATACCCACTCATATATCATAATTCAAATCCAAAGGCAACCAATGAGTATACCCACTCATGGTTTACAATTCACATTTAAACATAACACGTGAGTTTACCCTCTCATTTTCACATTTTACAAATAAACCATTTAAGCCATTCATGTTCAATATAAACCTTTTAATAACTCAAAATCTACATGATATCACATGGAAAAGGGGGAAACCCATCTCCAAAACATCTTAATCAATTCAATTCATTTATAAAAGGGCTTCCTCTTTCTAGGAAAGTACCAACCCACCCCATGGGTGGTTTAACATGGATTAAATAAGGTAAATTCATATGGAACACCCCATGGGTGGACTTGGGATGGGAAACAACCACAAACAAGTCTCATGGAAGCTAAATAGAATCCCTAATAGGTTCCAATTCAATTAATTCAATTAATCATTTCAATTTTAGGGTTGCACCGGAAAGTCTGGTGGGTGGCACAATTCCAGATAGGTATATAAAGCACCAAAAACAATGGGAAAATTATAGAACACATACCAAATCTCATTAGTAGAGTGATCATCCAGTATCAACTCCTGATTCGACTCATATCAGAAGAAAAATTAAGAACGTGGAATAACCTGAAAATAGAGAAAATTATCTTGCACCTAAATAACATCACCGATAGGAATAAGAATGACTAATGGTTAAAAAAGAATCAAGTAATCACCAATACAAATCCAATGAGATGAGTAGTGCTTCAATCAGAGATCATACAGAGAAATTACCTCAAATCCAAGGTTATTCACTCAAGGGAGCTCTCAAAATTCCTCTCCTGTGTGTTGGAAGAAAAGTGTGAATTTTGGTTTAAAAAGAATTTAATTTGATTTAAAAATTATAAAATTTACCCAAAATAAAGGTTTTTCATGGTTTGAGTGCATGGTTTGATAACTCTTGTGCGAAAATTACATGGTTAGCTATAGGATAAGGGAACCCTCATGGTTGGTCTAAACAGTTTTACTAACTGTGCGCAAACTGTGTTGAATCCGACTTTCAAAATTATAGAGGTTTTTGCACAGGCGTGCGGCCCAAATAGCATAGTTTTTCGTAAACATGTGGAATACTCATAATCTCTACCATGCCTCACATGGTATTTTAGACCATGCATCATGCCTCACAAAATTTTAACTAACAGTGTGCCAGACCACTTTCACCCCAAAACTTGTGTTTTGGGCACTGAACAAGCCCCAAACACCCCCAAAATCTCCATGACCTCAAAGGGAATTCCAATTAGGCCATATTTAAACATTAAAACTGAAAAATAAGGGATCCATACCTCATATTAAAACCTAAGTTCTTACAATATTCCCCCTTAATGTAATTTGTCCCTGAATTTCCCTTTAAAGGGTGGTCAGGATTCTTTTAAGAAAAACTCCAGCAGCTGAGATTGTACGTTGGCCTACCTCTCCCAAGTTTCATCCTATAAATGGTCATACTCCCATAGAAGCTATACTAGAGGAACTAAATGACCTCATAGAACCTTGGTTCTCCTATAAAATATACGAATAAGATGATCCTCAAATGATGCATCTTCCTATAACTCAACCTCCTCTGGCTAAAATCATGAGATGAGTCTGAATGAGAGTGAAATGGATGAGATAAATTGAAGAAATCATTCATGACTTTGTACCTATAAGGTAACTACAACCGATAGGCTATTGACCCGACTCTCTCTAGAATCATAAATAGCCTGACATATCATGGTAAAAGCTTACCCTATATCCCGATTCGTCTATGACCTAGCCTCAATGAAACATGTTAAAAATACATGATCCCAAACCTAGAACTCTAGAGGTCATCTGCGGCTATAAAAATAAGATTTCTATCGAGACTTTGTAGTAACCATCCACTTCTGAATCAATTGGACCTTCTCAGAAGTCTCCTACACAAGATATAGTCCCAGTAAAGATGCATCACCTACCTTTAACCAACACAGGAGTGATCGGCATGGCCTACCATAACAAGCCTCAAAAGGATCCATTTGTATCATCAATTGATAACTATTATTGTTGGAGAACTCAACCATTGGTATATGTCTCTCCCAAGAGCCCCTGAAATCCAGGACGCATGCTTGCATCATGTCCTCAAACACCTGTATCATATGCTCTAACTGTTCATCATTTTAAGAGTGGTATGATGTTCTGAAAAGAACCTATGTACCTAACTCCCTCTAAAAACTCTTCCAAAAATGAGATGTAGAATGGATGTCCCTATTTGAAATGATAGTGCATAGGACCCCTTGAACTCATACTGTCTCATAGATATACAACCTCCCAAACTCATCCACAATGAAGGTCTCCTTGATTGATAAGAAATGATCAACCTTCGCGATCCTTTCAACTATAACCCATAAAACATCGCTACCTCGAGGAAGTATTAGAAAACCAGTCACGAAATCCATCGCGACATCATCCCTTTTCCACTTGAGAATAGGTAACTGCTGTAAAATCCTGATTTTTCACTAGTGTTCCACCTTAACTAGCAAACAGATGTCCAAACCAGCTACACCTCTTTTCATACCTGGCCACCAGTATTGGTGAGCCAATTTAGTTAGATACATGATCATGTCATAGTGTCTTTAAATAACTAGCTGATGATGCTCCCTACCATGGATTTTATCACCAAAGGGGGTCAATTCTAAACCATAGTACCTCCACCATTGAATTTTCCTTACTAATGACACCACTAAGAATTCTAACGATGTTCCCAGTGTGACATATTTAACTGGGAGAACCTAACTATATCTGAGGTCATATTGTGGAACTCACTATAAAGGAATCGTTTAATCTCTATCGACCAAACTGAAACTGGTTACACAAACTTTTCTAAAATATGTTTTCGACCTTTTTACCACACCCGCCTAAACCTAGAGACATATTTTAATTGGTTCCTTATGATTGTAAACATTGAACAAGAAGGATAACAAGCCAAGCTTCCTATGGATGAATATTATTAAAATTATTGTCTTAGATGGCTAGCATATTACAAATTTAATTACAAAACCTTATTCCAAGGTATCTTTTATTTACCACGAACACATCCACCAAAGTCCATACCCAACTCTCATTGATGTTCCTTGGTCAAATCATCACTTGACCATTTAAAGTTGTCATGCCTCAGCATGAACAAGTGGGTTACCCAAATCCATACCATTGGAATTGTCACCCTTTCTAAATATCAACTCTGAGCCCAACATGAGTCTGGGGTAACCTAGAATTCATTAAAATGGAGTCCAAGGAACTAACCAATGGTATTTCATAATACATGTTTATAAGTGATATGTTGGTACTAGGACAAGACGTCCACTTAAAAACACTGAATGAGTGTAGAGTAGTATCCGTCTGGTGTTCATGTAAGAAGAAATAGGTTGGTGTCCAAGATTCCATCCAAGTAATTCCTCCTTGGGAACCCAAGTATCACTCATGACTTACCATACCTCGATAAGAACCACACGTCTGTGTCCAGTACTGGGGAAACCACCCAGAAAAGACTAGAATCTTTTAAAACTTTTGCATGACAGAAGACCAAATCTCTCTTAGTGCATCAAGGATGACCTCAAGATAGGTGATATTCTCATCACCAGAGAACAGAACACTAATAAGATACTAAAGATTTCCAAAAATATCATCCAAACCATTACTGCTCAACTTCCTTTGAAAGAAGCTCAGTTTCACCTGCTGATGCACAGTCATTAACCGATCACATGCCTTTACCACCTGAGGCATCATGTGATCATTCAATCCTTACCTATTAAGTCCATACATGACTAACGGTGTTCCTCAAAGGTTGAATACCCATCTAACCACACTAATTTCATGCTTCTGAAAAAAACTAACACATACACTAGAATAGAAGTGATGCTCCCCGCCATAGGAGTGTCCTAGTCATTAAAAGAAGAGATAGACCAGCCTCTCAAACTCATGCTAGATCATATTCAACATAAACACATGTGTGAAACTCCTTCGAGCCACACTAATAACATCAATGCATTTGGAATGAAAACCAAAACCAACCTGATTGGCGTGTCAAAACACTCAATTCTCTTAAAATTCATTCCAATCATTGAGACATGATTGATTGCTTTAACACCCTGGTCACTCTACTCTGGAGACGACCCGAGTACATACATAACAGCTCAAAGCTTAATGATTTCACTGAACTCAACTGGTTCATTATATCCTTTAGAAACTCGATGGGTACTGCGTATATAAATGCACAATACCTTGAGGTTTCAGAAACAAGATGATAATCCCTGATACTGTCCATAATTTTTCCACCATATTCATCCAAATATCAGGTAATTCATATAATATATTTTACCTAGATTCATATTTCCCCATAAAAACACTAACATGGATAACTATATACCAATTCATCCATCGCTACAGAAAAGAAGAGGGTTGTGATACCTACTAAGCAGTTGACTATTCCATAGGCATGTCTAACCTGTTGAAACTGAGAATTACTCCATGCTCACACCCCTAAAAAGGGTCAAGGATACCATGACCACCCATCCAAACAAGGGTTTCATTAAAAAAATAAGATTCCTACTAGGGATAACTACACCCAAATTAACCCAAACGATAGTAACTCATAGCATTTAGAAAGGCAAAAAATCTCTAGTGTGATACCTACCTCAAGTTAGCCCCTTACAAACATAAAGTGTCGACCCATAACATGGTAACACCTACAAAATTCACTAGGTGTAATAGCCTTCTACACAAGCCACTTCTAAAAGGAAATGGAATATATAAAACGCTCATGTTTTCATTCAAAGGAAAATTAAGGAAACATTTAAACAACACTTACATGAGGGTTTAAACAAAGGATGCCACTTTAGGTTCCATTTTTAAATTCATTACTTTGATCAACTTTAATATTTAAACATTTAAAATATTTTAAATAGATATAAAGCACCAAATATCAATCAAAATAACTTGTTACCTGATTTAAATAACACATCAAGGAAAAAACAAGAAAGTCTTATCAAACTACTTTTTTAAAGAATTAACCATTTATTGACATTCATTCATAATTAGGAAATTTATCAAAATAAAATACTTTCAAATTATTTAAAATAAGGTGACCTACAAGGGTCCCGTTAAACCAACTTGGGTCCTTCAGAAAGAAACCCAATATCAGTTGTTTAATTATCACGGTTATAAATACAAATAACATGTTGTCTCAAAAGAAACATTCTCCAACTGACATACCCAGGCCAGTTGTTCATTTTTTAAGATAATCGCATGACTCATGAAATAACAACATAAAATTTTGTAGCTCAAAAGCGTAGGAAAAGTCAAACCCCTCCTAAAACCAGTCCATACTACACAGTCTGCTCCTAAAGCCAGGACTATAAAAAGAACAGTCACAAAAACCCACTAGATACACTGCCTCTTGCCCACTCAAAATCCAAGTATAGGTCAAGTCTCCATTTCCAAGTTCACTTTTATATTTCAATTTCATTTAGTTTTCATTTCTATTTAATATCCATCATTAATTTATTCAAAAGGTTTAACCAATGGTTCACAAAGTTCCAATCCATTAGGGCCTATAACACCTCATGAACCAAAATTTGGTGCATATATAATACATACCATATCAAATTAACTTTCAATGTTTTAATAAAAATGTATGTCACTTTCTAATCCATAAGGGACCATACTCCTTATGAACTAAAATATGGCATCACTTTCTCTATCTACTGCACAAAATCTATCACAACAGTAGGTTCATCTATCATAACACCTATCACAATAGCATGTAACATGTAATGCATTCTAAATGGCATGACATAATTCATGGCATGTGATTTTTAGAAAGTACCTATATGATTCATGAGATTGAATACCATCATATCATTAGGTTGCAACAGAAAAAGAACCCATAGTCACATCAATAATAATATCACAATCCATGTTCATCACCCAACGATGGAATCAAATCAAATGTAATTGTCAAAATCTAGAAAACAATAATTTGATTCAAGGTGATTTTTCTTTTTCCTATACGTGGGTTAGCTACGCCCAAGAATAGCTCATTAACAAACTCCAATACATTCATATCTATGTCTATTATAGCTAAATAGTAAATAAAATCAGAAAATAAATGCTCTGATACCACTTTGTAATGTCCCATACCTGGACACCACTCAAAAATTACGTGAGCCCAGTTGGTCACATGGTCTCAAGCGCATCTCCCCAAACATCAGAGATTGCCGACTAGAAGTGGGTGTCTAAGGTTTTTCCATGGGGAGACTATTCCCTAATTACTAGAGTATAAAATAATATAATAGAAATAAAATTCAATAGGGGAATCAGATACCATAAGTAGACAACTGATAAATAAACAAGACAAGAATACATAACAAAGCCAGAAGTGTCTCATATACAATGATGATGATACATATATCTAGAAAGAAGAAAGAATAGGTACATAGCAGTACAATACAATACAAGAATCCAAAATACCAAAAAGACCCAAAAGTGTTGTCTCTGAATGTCATCATGATCCATAGCCTGATCATATGATCCCTTTCTCCTAAGCATGGCACAAAATCAACCCTCGAAATGTGGCTGTTTTCCCATGTCTCTACCAGCATCCAAATATTCTGTTTGGGTACCCAACGACGTCCCAAAAAGGGTGTGAGATACAATCCTAGTAGGTAACCACCCAAATATCTATACAATTCCAGGTTGTGCAATATAACAAGCTAAGTAGTGTGCAAGTAAAGCAGGTAAGCAGTAAAGAAATATAAAGTTCCCATGGCATGTCCACTAATAAGAAAGTGATACTGAGTAGCCTCTCAAGGCTCACTAAAAAAAGTATCAAGCTCCTAATAAGGTAGCTATAATAAAAAACATAAATAACCAACACGACCTCGTCATATATCCATACGTATCATGTCAGCCACAACCTTGCCATACAACCAGAGAATCCAAACAACCACGGTTGAGCCATAAATCACATATGTAACATTTCCCATAGACGTGTCATCTAATAGAAGTGACAGAAACATCCACAGCCGATCGGTTTAGCCCAACATAACATATTTCTCATGGTCGTGCTGTATAAAAAAAGTTTCAAACCATGAAGGGCCAGATCCAAGGTGTAAAAGACCAAGGCATCCTCATCGAGTCATAAGAGAATCTCAATGGAAACTCGGTTAGGCACTGGTTGGACTCTTTGGAGCGTGTCATACCGAACATGTCCTACGCAAGTCAAATCCAAGGGGTAGAAAGGCCCAAGGCATCTCACAGAATCAAGACCCAAGGAGCATACTCTATCCAAGGTGTCCACTACCATGTTCAAGATCCAAGGGGCATCATCTAAGGCATCTATGCAAAGATTCACCATTTCATACCATTTACCTTTTCATACAATATGATTCTACCCACTCATATAACCATTTCACATTCAATTTCATCTCATGAGTATAGCTAATCATATATCACAATTCAAATTCGAAGGCAACCAATGAGTATACCCACTCATGGGTTACAATTCACATTTAAACATTACACGTGAGTTTACCCACTCATTTCCACATTTTCTAAAAAAAACCATTTAAGACATTCAATTTCAATATAAACCATTTAAGAACTCAACATCAACATGATATCACATGGAAGAGGAAACCCATCTCCTAAACATCTCTATCAATTAAATTCATTTATAAAATGGCTTCCTCTTTCTAGAAAAGCATTAACTCCCCCCATAGGTGGTTTAACATGGATTAAAAAGGTAAATTGATATTGTGCACCCCATGGGTGACATTTGGTTGGGCAACAACCACCAACAAGTCTCGTGGAAGCTAAAGGGAATCTCTAACAAGTTCCAATTCAATTAATCATTTCAATTTTGAGGTCGTGTCGGAAAGTATGATGTGCAACACAACAACAACTAGGTCTTTAAAGCACCAAAACCAATGGGAAAAATATAGACCACCTACCATAACTTGGTATTAGAGTGCTCGTCCAGTATCAACTCCAGATTCGACTCAGATTAGGAGAAAAATGAAAAATGAATGAAGAACCTGGAAATAGGGAAAATCAGCTTACACCTAAATAGCATCATCGATAGGAAGAAGAGCAATGAACGACTAAAAGGGAATTGAATACTCACTGATACAAATCCAACGAGATGGGAGTCGCTTGAATCGGAGATTGGATGGAGGAATTACCTCAAATCCAAGGTTAGCTGCTAAATAAAAGTTTTTTACAGTGCTATGCATAAACTCATGTCTTGGAAAAAATCGAATTAATGATTGTCAAAAATGTGCTCATTAAGGTGAGATAGATATTGAACCCAAATGCGCAAGGGGGCAATTGATTTTTTATAAATTCTTTTGATTTGTATCAATGAAGTGGAATGTTGGACTTTAGTTTGAGGAACTCTGGGAGTGTAAAAACTGGTAGTGATTCTTGTTATAAATTTAATTCCACTTGAACCTCACTAGTATGCACTCTAAGAACTCAAATTTGAACATTTATTGAAGTGGGATAGCGAGTGACATTCATATAGGATGCATGAAAATTTAATGTACTAGAAGAATTTGTGGCTTTCTTTAATTTGGGCTTCTGCACTTAAACATGGGCAGGATGATCTTAATTTTTTAGTTCTTGTAAATAATTTAATAAAATGCATTTTTTTTAGGAAGGTTGACATAAACTGGTGGAACCAGTTCATGCCAAGGGAATTTATTAAATCAAAAGAAAGCTACAAAGAAATCTCGAGGTGTAAAGTGCTTACACTCGCTCAGAGTTATCGAAACAAAAAAATACAATGCAAGACCAAAAAACTATAGAAAAAACCATCCAGCATCTAATTTTGAGAACCTGCTATAAACTGCTGAAAACAACTTTGAAGCATCTAGTAGAAACTAGTACAACGCCTCTTGGGCATGATGATCTTCCCCAACCATCACAAAGCAGTTCAGCAAGGGAGCAGAATTTCCTTCCATCAAGAGTATGTTGATGGTGATGGTTGTTATAGTCTTTTCTTCTGTCCATTTTTTGACTAAAGGTTTCTGGTGGAGATGTTGCTCATCCAACCTCTGTTGTGTCTAATTGACTGCATACTCCTTTTGTTGATGACCTTTTGATGGCTTGAAGATCTGTCTGAAGTTTATATTTTGGAGATGCAGGAAAGCAGGTGGACTGTGCTGATCCAGTCTGGTGATTATGTTTCACTGCTTCTTCTCAACTCAATTGATCTTCTTGGTTGGATATGCATTGGTTTCTATTATTTGGTTATGAATGTTTCAGTTTTTGGACAGACCTCTGGTTTCTACCTGTTTTCCATTCACTAATGCTCTGATCTAGATTTCTGGATGGTCGTTTTTTACCTCTCTGCAGACGGGTTCTGTTTCTGTTCAAGGACATGAATGCTTTTCAGTTATGATGTTATGAATTCAGTGTTTACTCTTTGGACTCTTGATCATCATTAATAAAATGCATTTTAATTGCCCCGACAGTGAAATCTAATGTGGCTTCCATTTGATGCATTTTTCCACATCTTAGTTTAATTTAGTGTGATTTTGATGTGAAAGTGCACTTTAATTAGAGAATCTTATGAAAATTGATTGTTTTTTTTTTTGAATAAATTTTAATTTTTTGGATTTTCTTTATGTGAGTGAGTGATTATTTGATTGAAACATTTCGATGGTTCCTTACGAGTGTTCATTTTCCAGTAACTACATTTTTTGATTTTCGAGTTTTTATGAGATCCCAAGACGTGTCTCGCTAGCTCGAACTGAAATCCGACCCATGCCGGTGGAATAAGGAACTGATGTCGCTGGTTCGATTTAGCTTTCTGTGGACCAAAACTGTTCTGGATCCGGGATTTGTGAACTTGGTCGACGGAAATGGATGAGTCGAGCTCCACGAAGAAGATGAACAAGTCGAAGCTGATGCCGCTGCTTGAAGACGCTCAACCGCATGCCGCCGAGGAAAAATTATCGATCTGTTTGAAGTTTCCATTTCCGATGCCGAGCCCATGCGAAGCTGTGAAATCCTGTAGAAGAAACCTGAAATCGCCGATTGAAGGTTCGTCCAACCTCACATCTTTAAGATGAACTAGTTGTGAATTAAAGCTGAACCGATCACCGCCGACTGATGAACGAAGTAAATCTGAAGAAGGATGCCTCCATAGATGAATCCCTAGCTGAATCCACCGTACAAGACAGCCAATCTCACTGGAGACGCCGATGTCCAGCACTGCCTACCTGAAGCTGCCTGTGCGAAGCTGTAACCGGATCCGCCATTGAGAATAAGAACCGAGTTGGCCCAAGCTCGACGGTGACTTTTTCTAGTTCGTTGTTTTTTTTCCATGCTGCTGTTTATGGATTTATTACAGGATTGCAATTGCGAAAACGAAGGGGCCTCTAATGCACCTAATATTGCGGCTGCATGACGGGAAGTGAGTGCACTGTAGGTGCTTGATCAAATTCCAATGAGAAATTATAGTCGAGTGCAGCTTACAGACTTGGGTGAAGTGGCCACTGACCATAACAAAGTTGACCATTGCATGGGAACTCTGATCCAATTTTGGTGATTCTGCAATCAAAATCTGGTCAAGCAAGAAGTCGACCAGCCTTAGCCGTTTCAAGTTTGGGAAGATTCCCGTGCCAAGCGTGACTGAATTTATATTGACAACTTGAAATCTAGCTCGATGCCACCCGAGGGCGATTAGTTGATGTTGAATCAAGAATGCCCACCGGATCCTTGAGGATTCTCATGAATTGGAATTGGAAATTTTGTACCATTTTGATAATATACAGGAACTTGGATTTCTCTGATACTATGGTTGCGAGGTTGAACCGACTCTGAGCTTGGATTTTATTGAAAATTAGCTTGGGATGGATGAATACAAGAAGTGACTCGCCTGAATTAAAAATATGAGGAAGGAGTCTTGTGCACAGATCAGTGGCCGTGCAAAGGACATGCAGGCCTACAAATGTGTAGTATCTAAAGTTGAGGAAGTGGATTAGCGCGCAAAGAGACAACGTTTTGTGCAAGGCCCATATAAATTTATTTCAAACTCATCAGTGGCCCAAAAGTTGGAAATGTGGAAATTCACTTCCCAATGAAGAGCTGCAAGCCTCTAGGTCAACATCACATATTTGTTGTGTTATCTTCCTCAATTCGGAAAGATGACCAAAAGGAATATAGGTGATCGTTGGAAAAGAATCAATACACATGCAATATTCAATTCAATCGATCACTACCCATTGAAACTTCTATGTGGAGAACATCAAAGTGAGAGATCATGATCATTGTTGGCGCAAAATTTCAATGGGTGCTTCACTCTAGTCAGGTTATAAAGGTGATCCATAGTGAAAGGAATGCCATATGAAAACCAAGAAAATGTTTTCCAAGCTGTGATGATTAGTTGAAGGCATAGAGTTGATTCTAAAGACGAGAGATGTTATCACCTAGGAGGAAGCATGACAGAGATACAGGAGCACACCATCCATCTCGATTCTATATCTGATCACCATTTCATTCCTTGGAACATCGATCATCCATCTAACACACTACCGAGAGCGGAGCTGGATTCGTGGCTAGAGAACACACTTGAGGCAGTGCACCTGGAGCTTGATTTGGAGGAAGAGGCTGATCACACTAGAGAAGCTTCTATCTCCCTTGATTACTTCTTTTACCTGTATTTGGAGATGATTTTAATGATTTATACTATTGTTTCCTTTAGCATGAGTAGCTAAAATTTTCAGGGGAATTGGGCTGGATGGATTGAAATACTTTCATTGTAAGATCCCAACTTCTTCATATGAGGTATAAATACTTAATTTTGTTAAACTTTTGTTAAGCTTTCCTTTTGGATTAGACCCGAAAATCGCGCCTTAATACCGATTGTTTTGTTTTTGGGGAGAAGGGAGCAGAGGGCTGGAGCCAGTTTCATGACCAAATTCCTGACGTGAATTGGTCAGGTCAGACCCCGTTCACGACGTGCATTGGTTTTTCCTGGAAGGGAAAAACCCGAGATTCACACAATGTGAAAAATATTCACGTTGTGAATATCCCGTGGCCTTTTTATTAAAAAGGGGGTAGAACCCTTCTTTTATTCATCTTCTCCCCCACACAACGCCTCTCTTCCGTAGGAGCTCTCCTCCACGCCTAACCTAGGTTCCTTTGGTTCTCCCTCATTCGGACTCCGATCGAGCCATCGTTTGTCACGTTGAAAGTGTATCATTATGTGCTTCACTCCTTTACCTTCCTTTCTTAATCTCACCGTCTTCGGTGCTATTTTGGTGCAAGCTTATATACCCTATTTTTAGGGTATTTGTCTATTTCTTTGTTTCTTCTTGTTCGAGGTCGAAGCGAACGTTGAAACTAGACGGGTACTCTACTATGGGCATAAGGTAGATAGTCTTGTGATTATCCCTCAAGTTTTGTTGCTTTATATTATGCATTGTGATGTCGCACACCGTATTTTTCATGCGTTGCCATAAAAATATACTTATCCCTTGTTTAATTTGTTAGCCTCGATAGAAATGACCTCGTGCCTCCTTATTCTTGTTGGGATTGGCCCCCATCAACTAATGTCGCCGCTTAAGGCATGCCTATAGAATTTTCGTTGATATTATAAATGCTTGTGGGACTAAACCATCTTCTATGTGGTTTTGGATCAACTCCTAAATGTAATAATTAGAATGGAATAAATGGAAAGTGAGTGGTATGACCACACCATGTGATTTTACATAATCAATGGTTATGCCCTTGTTAAAGTGGAACGTTAATGATTATAAAGCCTATGCGATTCCTTACACTTGTGATACTTAGGCATGATGTCCCATATACTTGGGATACCCAGGCATGACGTCCCATATACTTGTGATATTCAGGCATGACGTCCCTAATGATATGATACATGGGCATGACATCCCATATACCAGTGATACTTGGGCATGATGACCCTTATGATTCATGATACTTGGGCATGACATCCCTTACTACTTTATGAGACTCTAGTGACTATACATGGACGCCCGAGTTACATCTCGGATCCTGACTAGCACTGCATATGTAAATATATGGCTATTAACGCCATTACGTATATAGCGCACATATATACATACATGCATATACACTTATATGTATATGCTTATGGTGACATCTGTTTATAGGTTTTCCCAACACGATCTGAAACAAGTAATGTCAGTCTGGTGTACTTCAAGAATCATAACTGCCCCTTTACAGTTTACGTTACCGCTTCACCATTATTATATATGCATACTACTCATATTATATGCATTGGCTGGATAATTCTAAACACCATTGGTGGCATGTTGAATATATCCCACACCCTATTCAGACCGCTATTTGGTACTCATATAGACTTCATGGATGCAGGTAGAGACAATGGAACACTCCCGATCTTGGATGCTTGATTGACTATAACTTGGGAGCTTGGGAGCACGAGACTGAGTCTTGGATCATGATGCTATTGGATAGCCTTTTTTGCTCTTTTGTTCTTTTGATATATATGTATGTGTGCTTGATTTTGTATAGCTCCATGACATACACATCATTTTGTACTTAGCGTTGCTTTTGGATTGTTATTATTATCATCTAGATGTTTTACTTCTGATTCCCTGTCTGTCATTTACTATGATTCCACAATTTATCCAATGATTATACCGTTGTGCTACTCTCATTATGAGGGTATAGTCTTCCCACTGTACCACCTTGGACCATCACTGCTAGTCAGCAACATTTGGCGTATGAGGAGGCGTACTTGAGACCTTGTGACCAACTAGGTTCTATTACTTATGAGTGAGCCATGTCCCGGGCATTACAAATTGGTATTAGAGGTTTCTTTTCTTTGCATTATTTTTTTTTGGATGGTAGAAAGAAGACTAGGACGTATCATAATTTGGTAATGAGACCGTTCCTGGGAGCAACTAACCCAAATCCAAATTAACTGGGATGAGAATCACTGTTTTGGATTTCTCTTATTATAGTTGATTTGATTCCACCGTAGGGTGATGTACATGATGTGTGATGTTTATTGTTATGATTAAGGATTCCATTTTACCCTTGGCCCGGAATGAAAAGGAAGTGTTGGCTCATGCATCATCATAGGAACGTAGAGATTCACATGTCATTCATTATGCTATGCCATATAGGTGCATCTCATTGCTTATATTTCTCGTGATTACTTTGAGTGCCTTGACTTCTATATACATATGGAATTGTGTTAACATTTCTTGCAGGGGAATGAGAAACATAATTAGTTACTTAAAGTTCCTGCATCAACCTAACAGTATTTTCCTGCATAACTTGATGCTGAAATTTTAAGTAGTCAATTATGGCACATTGAGTTATGGACTGTTGGTCGCATGAATTGGAACATGTTTATGGTTGTGATTAAATGGATTTCATAGTTCAATTTATAAATTGTATGAGGATTTATAAATTGGAAGTGGTGATCTATGTAATTCAACTATTAAAATATTGTTGTATAATTAGGTACAAACTTAAATGAGTTAAAATTATGAAATGAAATGGTTGTTGTTAAATGAGGTTTCAAATTGAAACTTAAAGGGTGCTTTCCTCTATAAATTGCAATTCACACTCTATATACTGAGACCCCTGACTTGTAGCAGAGAATTTAACCCCGACTCGACCTCTGTAGTGGGAAGTAGGTCGTGTCTCCAACATTTCTTATGACCCGTATGTCGCACATACCTGACTTTAGGAGCAGTCAGAGGGGTGTGACTTTTATATAGAAAGACTTTGTACCTTTTCTATTCTAATACCCATGGCTTATGATGTTACCAAACCCTTTCTAAGTCGTGTGCTTGACATTTGTAGAGATTTTCCACCACGATGTCCTCAAGTCATGCGATAGGACAGTGGTGATGACCATGCTTCAGAGGTGGTGGACCCGGATCCAATAGTGTTACCTTTACTAGTTCCACCATCGACACCTCCTGTCATACCTGGCATGGGCACCGATGCCCCGTTTCGAGAGGGATTCCCACGACTTATGCAGACTATGCAGGGAGCCCCGTGACCTTCCCCTACTATGGATGAGTTGACGCGAGAATTCTAGCAGCAACATCCACCCACGTTTTAAGGGGACGGAGGACCTCAGGTTGTAGATTCATGGCTGGAGGCCATGCTGACTATCTTCGAGCACCTTGAGACAACTCTTGAGAGGAGAGTGAAGATCACTACGTATATGCTTTGAGATTCTTCCAAATGATGGTGAGATGTTATCAATCAAGCGTATTGTTATCAAGGCATGTCCTAGGAGGGTTTTCAAACAGCCTTCTATGAATATTTCTTTTCTTAGATGTTGAGAGAGGACCGGGCTAGAGAGTTCATGCATCTACAACATAGTACTATGTTTGCGATGGACTATTTTTCTCGATTCATGAAGCTCCAACGTTTTGCATCGACTCTTTCTGGTGACGCATTGGCGATAAAGTGACGTTTTGAGGATAGAATCATATAGCCCATATAATCTTAGGTAAATGTCTTTCAGTTGAACATCATTTTAGAAATAGTAAACCAGGACCTCATCATAGAGAGAAACTTAAGGGAAGCTGACAATGTGGGCCAAAGTGGTTCATAATCGAGAGAGGGAAGTGGTTTGACTAGCATTTAGAAACGTCACTTTGAGACTGTATGTAGGGGCAGCGGTATCCAGATGACACCCACTGATAGTTACATTGTTTGTCACCAGTGTAGGAAGCTAGGCCATAGGAATCCCCAGTGTTCCAAAGACCTTGTCGAGTGGTGAGGCTGGGGCAGGTTGGGGAATCTTTAGTATTTCTTTAGGACCTTCACATCCGTGCCTCTTGGGAGAGGATCCATATCATCTCTACCCTTAGGATAAGGATCAGTAGTGCCTCACTGGGAAGGTATATGGAGTACTACCGACCATACAGGAAGATGTGGTAGTTGTGGCTGAGGTAGCCAGACTTCATATGTACAACGCTAACAGGGCAGAACTGCTCAGGGTAGTTAGGTTGTATCTCAGGGCTACTGATCTGGCCATATCTATACATTACAACCTTTACCAGAGGATTAGCACATCAGGTCATCTATAGTTTGAGGTACCATTCTAGTAACTTATACTTCAGTTTCTTCTTTATTCGACATTGGTGCTTCACATTTGTTCATATTAGTGGCTGTTGTGGAAATTCCCACACTTGAAATTAGGTGGCTTGGTGGGGTGATGACCCTTGACACTCCTTTGGGAATACGTTTAGAGAGTGTACACCAGTGTAAGGTGTAACAACCTGAAAAGTTATAAATAAATTCCCCTTTTGTTTTAATTAAATGTTTTATTATGTAATATGGATATAGAAAACACATGAACTTAATTGGTTTTATTTTATCCTATCGGATTTAAAAGAATGTTAAGTATCATTACCATTGATAATATAACCATTGAACAATGATCATATGATTAGTATAAATATAGGGCTTTAACGAATCCAATTGACATAGAAAAAGAATGTGATTGCCTCAACCAGTAGGATCGTACCATTTAAATCCAATTTATCAGAGCTTCTGAGTGAGATAACATCTTTTGGGATTTTCTCTTGACCAAGCCCAAGCTGAGATCCAACAACTTAACATGACTGAAACTGTTTACTGGAGAAATTCAAGTTCATCGAGATCACGACTCAAACCATGCATGTCGAACCACCCCATGAAAGTCTCACCGTTACACACAATACCCTTAGGGCGTTTGCATGTATATTAAAGGGATATGTATAAAGACCCTAGAAATATGATTATGTACATTATTTTGTATAGAATAATGAATATATTTTTTCCCTATTATTATTACTTTATAAATGGTTTTTATTTTGATACAATAAAATACAAATAGTATTTTTGGGTAATATTCAAATTCAATTAAGGAATTTATTTTGATGAATTGATGGATTTTTGAAATAAATAATATTTTAATAAAATATTATTATCAGATAATTTTTATCAAATATAAACAATCATATAATTTTTTATGAAGTCAATGTAATTTTTATAAGGGTTTTAAAACCATTATTATCAAAAAACCCAACATTTCTTAATAAATGTTGATTTTATTCTAAAAATTAAAATTAAAATATTTTTAAAATTATTTTGATAAAATGAATATTATTTTTGAAATTAGAATGCCTAAATTATCCAATGGTTAATTTTTCATAATTTTATGAGATAGTTGAATTTTCAGGTAAAAATTAAATACCGTATAAATATATGGTGTGTATTATGACATCATAATGACCCAAAAATGACGTAATAAATATTATAAAATGTATCCATGACCAAATATATGTTTTATCTTTAAAATAATTTGATTTTAAGTTTATTTTATTAATTTTATAAAGGCTTTATGATTCCTCGAAAACCATTAATATATTTTAAGGTTTTAAAACCATTTCTTTAGAAGTATGAACCACCTCTACATAAGAAAGGAAATTATTTTATTAATTTCGTCCCTTGGAATTATAAAATAATGAAAAGAAATTCCATTTGATAGAAACCATGGGAAAAACCATGGGAATATTTGTGGTTTTGGTTATTTTATTATATAGAGTCCAGAACCTATATTTGAGAAATATTAAAGAATTTCCCACTCATTTCCTATATATACCCACCCAAGATCCCATTTATCTTCACTAAAAATATTTGGAGAACTTCCTTACTCTTTCCTTCCCTCTCTAGAGTCCTCCCAAGGAGCCCCAATCTCTTAAGAATTCTCTCCCAAGCATTTGGAGTCACACATTCAAGTCAGGGATCTTCACCTTCTCTTCTTTATTCAAGTTTCCTTATTATCTTATGACTTATATTTATAATTCCTTATGTTAGGATATGTCATTCCGTGTCCCTATTACTTCTTATTTGATGTACAAATGATGAGAAACCTCTTTTAATATCATCTACCCATTTTATGAATTTTAATGTGATATTGTTAAGCTGCCGAAATTTCAACGTGATTTTTCATGCCAAAAAAATTATGTAGTGAATACCATACTCATTTCAAATTAAGGGTGTTCACCTTTATACACTTATACTTCTTTTACTTGAGGTTTACATGTATGTATTCCACACTCCTTGATCGTGGAATAAATTATGATGATGAATGAATCCATGTTGTATAATCTTTTTGACACACTTAAGCATGAGAATGAAATGAAAGTGATAGGTGCACCCAAAATTATATAGAACTCTAATTCATTAGGTAATGTTTAGTCTCATGAGACTTCGTGTTGAGATAGAGAGTGAACCTGATTCCTTATGGGACTTTTTCCATCACGATGTCTTGGAAGTTAGTCTTGACCTATATTTATGATTCAGTTTTTAGTTGTTTCCATATTTTCCATGTTATGATTATCATTTCATATGAAGACTTATTATTCATGTTAATTATATTCCCTATTGATATGCCTATTGTCTAACATGTATTACCTTATTCCATGCTTACCCCCCCTTACTGGGATTTATAGCTCACCCTTATGTATATCCCTAGGTTATCCCGCACAGTTTTAAAATCCATGGAATTTTAGAAGCATGGTAAGTATTCTTTCAATAATGTTGTTGTTTCCCATGTTTAGGATGTTATGCTATATACCTAATTATCAAAGACACTATAATTCTCGATCTATTGGGTTGGATTAAGTGTAATATTATGTAATACATCATGTATTAATGTGAAATAATGATCAGAGTTGTTATAGTTGTCATCAAAGGAAATGTTAAGTTATTTTTGTGATCATGATTAGAAAACTCTAGTGAAATTCTTAGGGATAAGCCTAAGTATAAGAAAAATTCTCTAAATTTTGGTAAGTAAAGAGTAAGTTGTTTATCAAGAAAATATATCCCTATATAAATACTATAAGTGGACATGGTTCTGACACATATGTACCTAGGGGTAACAACTTCGACAAGGTGTGTCATGCCTTACTTGGTGTAACATGGTACATAACAACAAGCATCACTGCGCACCTTGTTTGACACTCCCGAGGGATATGCTTTGGTAAAATCAAAAGTTCATTATGAACCATTCTTAATGGAAAAAACAAAAATGCCCATAAGAATGTATGTTAAGAAATAGATCATGGATAACATAAATTGAAGCCTAGAAATTCATAAGTTAAGGAAATAAATTTATGTTATAATTTATCCATTTGATGTAATTAAATCCCCATTTATATGTTTAATAGTTTAAAAATACTCATCCCTAATTTTTCTTTTATTCTAGATGATGGATGGAAATAGGAGGAATCATGTAAACAATCAATGTGATGGACAATGTGATGACTGCCCCAATGAGATGTATAACCCGATGGGAATGATAATCACAAAGTTTGTGACGATACTCTCTCAGATAAATCAAATTTTGAATCGAAACCTGGACTAGGAGGAACATTCAAATACCTCTAATAGAGAACATGCTGCAATTGAGACCTTTATGTGACAAAGATCTTCAAATTTCAATGGATCATCTGATCCCTTAATCACAGAATAATGGATCAACTCCATTGAGAAGATCTTCTCCATCCTTCAATGTTCTGAGAAATAGAAGGTTATACTGATAGTTTATTGTATAGAGGGAGAAACTGATCAGTGGTGAACATTGATCCAAAATACAAATCCTGAGGAAGATATCAAAGCGATAGGGTGGAAGTAATTCCATAAAATGTTTTTTGAAAAATATTTTTCTCACACTATCCGTCTTAAAATTGAAAGTGATTTCCTTTCCCTCGCGAAAAAAGACAATAAATCTATTGGTGCGTACAAGAAAAACTTTACAAGACATGCACGATATGCCTCCAGATTTGTCATTACCCCTAAATGCAATGTTGAACACTTCTTTGGTGGGATAAAACATAGTCTATGAAAATCCATGACGATCGATGACATTGATTACTATGAGGAAACTGTCTGATGTGCCCTCAAAGTTGAAATGGATATTATAGAATCTCAAGGTTATCACAGGGATAAGAAGTGGAAAGTGGAGTTTAATTTTGGCAATTTTATGGAGAAATATAACGGTTCTAAGAAATTTCAACAACCCACTTGTCAAAGGCGTGGAAAGAAGCACCCCAAAAATTTCCAAAAGGGGGTGAGGAAATGCTTTATGTGCAGGAAGTAAGCACACTTAGCTAGCGATTGCTGACAGGAGAAAACCACTAATGTGACAGAGGAAATTAATGCTTTGTTCAACCCTAATCACATTGTTCATTTCTTTAATTGCAAGGAACCATGACACTTTTCAAACCACTTCACAATGACAAGGGTTTTTGGAGACAACCAACAACATCCAAGACAACAAGAGAAAACATTTTACATCAAAACTACTAAGGTGGATCCTGAAAACAAAGTGGTGATATGCACTCTAGTTATTCATTCAATAATAGCGAACACACTTTTTGATTCTAGTTTTACGTATTCCTTCATATCACAAAAGTTTAGTAGAACTATTCAAACACCAGTACAAAACATGGAAGTAGAGTTATCGGTGAAAACGAAAACTAGGGAAATTATTTAATACCAAGTATATAACTCATTCCTTATCACAATTTACAGGCTGAAAATCTTAAAAAACTTTTTCATACTTCCTTTTGTGGAATTTGATGCAATTCTGGGCATGGATTGACTTTCCCTATATAGAGCGAATAGAAATTTCTGTGAGATGGAAATAATTCTACATATCACAAATCGTTCTCCAATTCTGTACAAGTACAAAGAGGAGGATGAATCTTTTTTAACACCAACATCTCATTCATGAATATTATTTCCTTACGAGTAATCATATCTAGTTCAAATTATTGAGTCTATGTAATGAATCATCTTTGAAGACATGCACATTGTGAGGGAATACACTTATGTATTTTCTGAGGAATTTCCTGGTCTTCCTCTTAGTTGAGAGGTTGAATTTTAAATTGATCTTATACCTAGGGAATTTCTATTATCCAAGAATCTGTATAGAATGACTGTTTTGAAACATGAGGAGATGGAGAAACAACTATAGGATAATCTGGATAAAGGGTTCATATGCTCAAGTGCTTCACCATGGGGTGTACCAGTCCCGTTCGTCAAGAATATGGACGAGTCAATACTCCTTTGCATTGATTATCTTGATCTAAACAAGATCACAATAAAGAACAAGTATCCACTTCCTCTGGTTGATGATTTTTTCGATCAGCTACATGGGGAAAAATACTTCTCCAAGTTGGATTTGTGGTCGAGATATTACCAATTCATGGTGAAGAAGAAGGATATCCCCAAGACCACTTTTCATACAAGGTATGAGAACTATGAGTTCATATTAATTCCTTTTTTGACTTAGTAATTCTCTATAAATATTCTTAGAATTTATTAATAAATTCTTTAGATATTACCTCAACAATTTTGGGGTAGTCTTTATAAATGATATTCTAATATACTTCAAAATAAAGGAGGATCACGAGGAGCATCTGAGCAATGTTCTAAAGACCTTATGGAAGGAGAATATTTATGCCAAGTATAAAAAATGTGAATTATGGTTGAATGAAGTCTCATTATTGGAGAATATCATCACAAGAAATGAGATAGTTGTGGACCCTTCAAAAATATAAGCAATTGAAGGATGGTCGATGCCAAAATATGTGATAGATATTTGTAGTTTCCTTAGATTAGCTGGGTATTATAATCAATTTGTGAGAAATTTCTCACGATTGTCAATCCCTCTAATGAATCTAACTTGGAAGGGAATCAAATTTTCTTGGAATTATGACTATGAAGAGAGATTCAAGGATTTGAAAAAGAGGCTCATCACCACCCATGTGCTCATACTACCCACAAGTGGAGAACCTTTTGCGGTATTCAGTGATGCTTTAAAGAATGGATTGGGCTATGTATTAATGTAGAATGAAAAAGTCACAGCCTATGCTTCAATGCAGTTGAAATTTCACAAATAGAACTATCCAACACATGATCTGGAGTTGGCTGTAGTAATCTTCATTTTGAAAATATGGAGGCATTATCTCTTTGGGGATAATTGTGAAATATATGCAGATCACAAAAGCCTCAAGTATATATTCACATAGAAGTAGATGAATATGCGTTAGCGAAAATGGTTGGAGATGATCAAGTACTATGACTGCTCAATCTACTATCATCCCAGGAAAGCGAATAAAGTGGAGGATTCTCTAAGTAGAAAGGATCCATTAATTCTATCATTAATGAGAATTGAGAGGGATCCAATCTTCTTATAATTGAAGAGGATGTACATGTTAATAATAAAGGAACATCATAAATCCATTCACAAATGATTGCTCAACTGTATCTTTTGGAAAAGATAAAGGATGTCGAAAGAAATGTTGTGGAAATTTAAAAAAAAGTGGAATATATATGGAAAGAGAAATCCAGAGTTTAATGTTAATGAAGAAGGAGTTGCGAGATTTGGTTCAAGACCATGTGTACCATAAAATCCTAAGTTAAAGAAGGTGTTGTTGGATGATGCATATATCTCAACCTTATCTATTCACCTAGGGAGCACAAATATGTATCGAGATCTCTGAGATAACTATTGGGTGGAAAATATGAAGAAGGAGATCGCAAAGTATACATCAAGATGTCTCGTATGTCAACAAGTGAAGGAGGAAAGGAAAAAATACAAGGGGATGATGCAACTGTTACCCATACCTATATGGATATGGTAAAACATCAATATTGACAAATTCTTCCAAAGACATCTAGAGGGAATAATGCTATATGGGTTGTGGTTGATCATCTTACAAAGACTATACATTTCATTGCGATTTAAGAGGATTTCTCACTGGATCAACTTGCATAGATATACATCATAGAAGTGGTAAGGATGTTTGGAGTACCACTATCGATTGTATATGATTGAGATCCAATATTCACCTATAATTTTTGGAAGAGTCTCTAATATGGTCTTAATGCTGAGATGAACATCAGCCTGACTTAACACCCCCAAACTGATGACCAATCTGATCGGACTATCCAGACACTTGAGGACATGTTTATAGCATTATCAATTGACTTGAAAGGAGGATGTGATCAACATATTTCTATGGATGAGTTCTCTTACAACAACCATTTTCACTCAAGCATCCAAATGGATCCCTATTAAGCCCTTTATGGGAAGAGGTTCTGAACACCTGCATGTTGGGATAATGTTAGGGAACAAAAATTACTGGGTCCTAAAATAGTCAAGGAAATGGTGGAAAATGTTAAGACCATTCAACATTAAATCAAGGATTCTCAGAGTCTACATGAGGTCTATACAAAAAATCATTGATGGGACCTAGAGTATAATGTTGGAGACATGGAATTCCTCCACATATCTCCATGGAATAAAGTCATAAGATTTGTTAAGGGAAAAATCAATCCAAGATACATTGACCCCTTTGAGATCCTTGATAGAATCAGAGAGGTGACATATCGACTAATAGTCCCACCTAACCTATCTCAATTACATGATGTATTCCATGTATATCTCTTGAGAAACTACATACAAGACCCCTTACATGTACTCAATCCATAGGTGGCTCTACTGGAGAATGATCTTTTATATGTGGAGCATCCGAGGAAAATCATAGATTGTAGAGAAAAATTTCTATGAAATAAGACAACACACCTTGTAAAAGTGATTTGGAGAAACCACAAGTTTGAATAAGAAGTGTGGGAACCAGAGGAGATGATGAAACATAGTTACTCTCATATGTTTTAATGTGGGAGTAAAAAATTTCTTGGGTGAAATTTCTTAAGGGGGGAAGATTTTAACAATCTGAACTGTTATAAATAAAATTCCCCTTTTGTTTTAATTAAATGTTTATTATATAATATGGATATAGAAAACACATGAACTTATTTGGTTTTATTTTATCCAATATAATTTTAAATACCATTAATTATCTTTAACATTGATAATATAATTATTGAACAATGATCATATTATTAGTTTAAATATAGGGTTTTAATGAATTCAATTAACACAAAAAAATGAAGTGATGACCTCAAACAATAGAATTTTACCTTTTTAATTCCATATATCAAAGCTTCCAAGGGAGAATCTTTGGGATTTTCCTTTAACCAATCCCAATATGAGATCCAAGAACTTAAGCCTGAGTGAAAACATTTATGGGAGAAGTTCAAGTTCATCAAGTTCATAACCTCAACCATGTATGTCGAACCACCCCATGAAAGTCTCATTATCACGCACCATACCCTTAGGGAGTTTTCTGGTGTATTAAATGGATATGTATCATGACCCTATAAATATTATTATGTATATTATTTTTTATATAATATTGAATATAATTTCATCTTATTATTGTTACTTTATAAATTATTTTTTTATTTTGATACATTAAAACACAAATACAATTTTTTGGTAATATTCAAATTCAATCAAGGAATTTATTTTGATGAATTAATGGATTTTTGAAATAAATAACATTTTAATAAAATATTATTATTTAATAATTTTTATCAAATATAAATGATCATATAATGTTTTCATGAAGTCAAATGTAATTTTTGTAAGGGTTCGAAAACTGTTATTGTCAAAAAATCTAGCATTTCATAATAAATGTCAATTTCATTTGAAAAGTGAAAATAAAAATATCTAGAAAATTATTTTGATAAAATTAATATTATTTTTAGAATCATAACATCGAAATTATCCATCAGTGAATTTTTTATAATTATCTGAAACAGTCGAATTTTCAGGTAAAAATTAAATACTATATAAATATACGATGTGTATTATGACAAAAAAATGAATCAAAAGTGATGCAATAAATACAATAAAGTGTATCTAGGATCAAATATATGTTTTTCCTTTAAAATAATGTGATTTTAATTTTATTTGATTAATTTTATAAAGCCATTATGAATCCTCCAAAACCATTAATATATTTGAAGGTTTTAAAATCATTTCTTTAGGAGTATGAATCACCTCAACATAAGAAAGAATATTATTTTATTAATTTTGACCTTTAAAATTATAAAATACTGAGAAACTCTCATATTTGGAAGAAATCATGGATAAAAACTATGGGAAAGTTTGTGGTTTTTGTTTTTTTATTATATAGTATCCAAAACCTAAGTTTTAGAAATATTAAAGAATCCCCCACTCATTTCCTATATAAAACCAACCAAACTCACATTTCTATTCACTAAACATCCTTAGAGCACATTGTTACTCCACCCTACCCTCTCTATAGTTATCCCAAGACACCCCCAAGCTCTCAATAAGCCCCTCCAAAACATTTGGAGTCACACACTCAAGTAAGGGATCCTCACATTCTATTATTTATTCAAGTTTCCGTATTATCTTATGTATTCTATTTCCAATTACATATATTGGGATATGTATTTCCATGTCCCTAGTACTAAATATTTTATGTCTAAATGATGAGATAATCCTTTCTCTCTCATAAACCCATTTTATTAATTTTAATTTGATGTCGTTATGCTGCCAAAATTTCACTGAGATTATCCACGCCAAAAAAATTATGTAGTGAATACCATACTTATTTCATATCAAGGGTGTTCAAATTTATACACTTATAGTTATTTTTCTTGGGACTTATATGAATTTATTCCACACTCCTTTATCATGGAATAATATATGATGATGAATGAATTCATGTTGTATGATCTATGTAGAACACTTAAGCATGATAATAAAATGAAGGTGACAGTTGCACCTAGAATTATATAACGCTCTGATTCATTGGGTAATGTTTAGTCTCATGAGATGTAATGTTAGGATACAGAGTGAACCTAATTCCTTTATGAGGATTTTTACATCATGATGTCTTGGCAGTTATCCTTGATCTATGTTTGTGATATTGTGCTTTAGGTTGTTGCAACATTTCCCATTTTATGATTATCATGCTATATCATACCTTATTATTCATGTCCCTTTTATTCCTCATTGATATGTCTATTGTATAACATGTATTAACTTATTCCATGCTTACTCCCTTACTGTGATTTATAGCTCACCCCTTTCTTATGTATTTCCCTAGGTTATCCCATGTAGTTTTAAAAGCCATAAAATTTTAGAAGCATGTTAAGAAAGTTTTCAATAATGTTGTTGTCTCCTATGTTCAGGATGTTATTCTATGCACCTAATTCCCAAATAAACTAGACTTATTGATCTTTTGGGTTGTATTAATTATAATATTATGTAATAAATCATGTATTAATGTGAAATATAGAGGATAGTAGTTACACAAGGAGTTCCCCCTTGAGATAAGAATCCATTGTTTCTTACGAGACCTCTTCATCCTCAGGATGACAGGCTTAAATATCTTTCTCAGGAGAGAATTGTTGGTATCCTATCACACTTATGTGGATTTCTATTGCTGCATGGTATCATTTATATCACCAGAGGGTGATATTTGTCTTCACAATGGTGAATGGAACATCCAAGAAAGTAGATCTGGATCAAATCATCACGGGATAGGTTGAGTGACAATACATATTTCTATCCTTTATATGGATGATCAGGGAATACATCAGGAAGATATCCATAATTTAGTAGATCATTTTAGGGATGTCTTGCCTGATGAATTTTCTAGATTACCTCCTGAGAGAATGAGAGGTAGTTTTCTCTATCAAGTTAGTGCTAGGAGTTGCACCAGTATTAATTCCACCTTACATGATGACTACTAATGAGTTGTAGGATGTCAAGAGGTAGCTAGGGGATTCAGAGGCTAAGGGTTTTATATGAACCAACACTTCACCATGGGGTTCAACAATCCTTTTCACCAAGAATTCAGATGATACCCTCATACATTGCATGGATTATCATCAGTTGAACCAGCTTAAGGTTAAGAACTAGTATCCACTACCTCTTATTGATGACCTCTTCAACCAGCTCTTAGGAGAAAGGGTTTTATCTATGATCAATTTGAGTTTAGGATATCATCAGGTATGAGTTATACCTTTATAAATACATTGTATAATGTTTCATAGAAGGTATGGTCTTTATGAGTATCTCGTTATTCAATTCAGTCTTATAAATATGCTAGTTGTTTTGATGGCTTTGATGAATCAGGTGTTCCACCTGTATTTGGATTCATGTGTGGTAGTATTTTTGGATGAAATCTTAGTGTATTAGCATAATCAAAAAAATCATTTAAAACATCATATTTAATACATTAAGAGAGCACCAACTATATTCTAATCTTAGAAAATGAAACTCTTGGATCGAAAAATTTCACTTATTGGGTCACATCATCTTAGAGGCAATAGTGTCTATTGGACTAGAGAATACAACTGATGTAGTTTCTTGGGAGGAACATGAGAATGTACATAACATTCAGAGTTTCTAGGAATTAGTTGGATATTAATGAAATTTTATTCCAGAATTTTAATTACTATAAGAACCTCTTATTGAATTCACAAAAAAGAGTGTGAAGTTCATGTGGCTAGAAGCCTATGAGATAACCTTTTCAGAGTTGAAAGTGAGACTGAATTCACCACTGATATTGATTCTTCCAAAGTTGGGAAGAATCTATACTATTTATTATGATGCATCGGGTATTAGGCCATGAGAAGTTATTATATGGGAAGATCGAGTCATGGTGTATGAGTCTTGAAAATTGAGTCCTCATGAGAATAATTACCTGATGCATGACCTCGAGATAGATGAAGTTTTCCATGAATTAAATTGCAAGCGACATTATTTTCTTGGAGAGCAATTTGTGGTGTATACAGAACAAAAAAAACCTTAAGTATATCCTTATTCCATGTGACTTAAAATCTCAGACATACAAGGTGGGTTGAATACCTGTAGTCCTTCGATTTTGATCTTGCTTATATTCCTGAGAATGGAAATGATGTAGCAGATTATTTGAGCCAGAGGACTCAGACACAGGCTGTGTAGGAGGCCATTAGTGAGTGGAAGATTATTAATCTATTCTCTAAGATGAATTTAGAGGGACAACAACATCATGGGTAGCATACCCTTACAGTTTTAGCAGTGACCTCTTCACTTATAGAGAGAGTGAAGATGATGCATTTATCAGATCCTGTGGGCTTAGTCTTAAGGGAGAGTGTTTCAAGAAAGGAAATGCCACTAGGATGGATCATTGATGAGGATGAGGTCTTGTGCATCCATATACGTGTCTAGGTTTCAATAGACATCTTAGAGGAATTAATTCAAGAGTCTCATGATTCTACTTGGACGGTGCACCTTGGGATTACAAAGATATGTTGTGATCTACATCGCAAATACGGGTGGCTTTGTATGAAAAAGGAGATAAATGGTTTGGCTAATATATGTTACAATTATCATCAAGTTAAGGAATAACATTTAACACCTTGAGATTTTGTGTTTTTTTTGAATTAATTCAATCTTTTTGATATTTTAAACATTTAATACAACTTTTGAAATTTTAAACCACTAAGTTTGGATTATGTTATACACAACACCAAGTTAATCTTACACTACACGCAACACATAGATTAGATTTTGGAAAACACAACACTATTTTTTTCTTGTGTTACACACAATACTAAGTCCATTCAATAGCCTTTGTTACACGCAAAATAAAATTTTACCAAACTACAATATACTATTAATATTATTATTAAAATAATTATCACGTAGCCGTTAGAATGGAAGATATGAATAATATTGAATAAATTATGAAACCATGATTTACACATATATATAAAATGAATCATTTAATTATAAATTAGTTATAAATGAAATTAGGAAATATTTTAGGATAAATAAATTCCTTTTCTAAGAAAACTATTCTTCTATGTACAAACCCCATTTTATCTCAATAAATTAAACAAACCACTATTGATGAATGTTTTTGATAAATTTTTATACATTATATATTAAATCAAATATTTTGACACTCATCAAAAATATTTTATAGAAATAAGATAAGAATAAATCCAATTTTATGAATAAAAAGTGGTATTTTTTAAAAAGATAATTTTACCATATTTTAATGGAACACATATTTTAAATCTAAATTTTGACACTTTTATAATTTTTATTTGAAAAAATAAACTTCATTTTTGAAATAGAAATATCAAAATTTACATTGGGTGATTTTTTTTGTGTTTTTCAAAGAAGTTTCATTTTTTAACGAATAGTGAAAAAAACTAAATTTTAATTCAAAAATATTTTTTCGTATAATTTATTTATATAGTTAAATGATATTTTAATTTGGTTTAAAAGTTTAATTAGATCAATTATAAATCAATTAATCCAATTTAGTTCATTTCAACCAATTTCACAATGAAATTGGATATAAAAACATTTTAATCTTTTGGACATCTTCACTTTAAAAAACCATCATCTTATCCCGTATAGAGGATTAATTTTAAATTAATTTCTGTCATTTCTATGATTATAATTTGGAAAAATGGATTCCATATTTCGAATTAGCATAATTTATATTGTATAATAATTTCAAATTAGTTTTTTAACAGAAATATTAGTGAATGAAATTAAAATTAATTACTACGATTAAGGTAAAAACAAGATTACTTAGTGTTTAAACTTTAATTTAAGGGGAAAATAACCTAGAAACATGTCCAAAATCCATTTTATAGAGATATTTCGACCAATTTCCCTATTTTATTGAATATGGAATATTATTTGTGGCACATTATGTAAGGGAGGCCTCTCAATATTGTTTCCTTTTTATATTTACAAGAATGTCACTCCTCCTCCACTATAAAAGGGAACTCACTCCCCTCACTTCTTCACACCTATAAATCCCTTTGTATTAGTTAAAATATTCCCAAATATTCTTCTATACTCCCTCAATTCATCCTATAATCCTTTCTTTTGGAAGAAATCCAACCAAAGAATCCCTTTGGTGCAATCCAAGAGGAGTTACCCAAATAAGAGGTAACATCCTTCCACAAAGCTCTTTTGTTTTATTTTCATTCTATACCATCTAAAATATTATTATTCCATGCTTATATAATAATATAAAAATAATAAATAATATTATATTTTTATTTTCTAAGGGTTCTACCTACACCTGTACAGACTTCCATCAAATGGGTAACAATCTTATAGTTCTTATGTATGATGGACTACAACCTCACGAAACGATGTCATTATTTTTTTCATATACCACCTATTATGGTTGTGAATTAGGATTTAAATAGTTTTTTATATGTTATATATGATATTTATGATGTATTTAAGCTTTTTTAATTATTAAATAACACATACTTTCATGCTTTACATTTTGTGTAAATACAATAACTTTGTTCGAGGATGTGTGGGATATCACCTCCTCAAAGCGATGTGATTAAGTCACACTTTACATGGAATGTAATAAGGATGATTTAATTGAATTTATATGATATATATGAAATAATAATCATACTGTAATTATAGTACACACACTCATATGTATGTTATTTAATTTTTTCATTCAAAACGATAATAAAATGGAAACAACGTTCATGTCTATGTACGACCTACTGTCTCTATGAATGGTGTATTTCATTTTCTATTTCTACCTTTTATGGATTATTATAAATATTTATATAATAAATAAACATTTTATTTATATCATGTTTTACATTTTGTAAATAATTAAATCATGATCTAAGTAAGAGGGTTAAGAATAACAAGTGAAAACAAATATGAAAAATAAAAGGAGATATAACCTGAAACGTAACATTAACATGGGGTTGTTAATAAACAGGTAATATAATTTCATAACAAAATCACATATGGTATTATATATATTAATATGGTTCCATGGTAGATGAATAATAAAATTATATTTATTATAAATTATTTTGAAACGCGTATGAATAAAGTCAAGACTTAAAGTAAGGGTTTTCTGGTCTCAATTTTATTTTTGTGAGATTTATGACTTATTCAAGACTCATGTATTTTGCATGATATATATAATTACAATGAATATATTCTATTATTATAATAATTAAATTTATGGGTGTTTAAATATCCATTTTATGATCTCTCTTTCATGGTGTTTATGGTAAAAAAGTTACCAAATCGGTAAAATAATTTTGTCTCAATTTACCTTATTTGATACACATGCCATGTTATGAAGCTATATTATTCTATGAAGTGTATATAATGTTATTTTACATGTTATATCATGAATATAATTTTTTTAATGATATTTTATAATTAATGTAATGTTATTATTTAATGAGGATTAGGATTCAAAGTTACCTAAGTGGTAATAGTTTATTGCTGCAATATCATTGTTTATCGAGATTGTATATAATTATCTTTCCATTGATGAAATATTATTATCCATATATCAAGAAATATAATAAATTTTCTTCTCCTATATTGATTCATTATATATTAATGTAATGGTACCATTAACCACTCCTTGGTGCTTAAGAAAATTATGAAAGTGTTTTTAAGAAAATATAACTTTATCTCTCTCTTCAGTTGGAAATATGTGTTATTTAAAAACCATGTTTTATAAACATGTTTTCATAAAATATTATACTATTATCTTATTATATTTAAAATAAAATTTTAACCATGGTTTACCTTGAAAAATTATTTTAAAAAAGGAATCTCCTTTTCATTTTCCAATTGAGACACTTTTCTAAACTTTTTACAGTGCAAAATGAATGATCAGTATGTACAGATTTATCTGCTATCATGACCATAATTTCATTGAAGCTTATTTTGAAAGTTCACAAGATTACTTTTTTTATGAAAAATGTTTCTTCTAATATTATGGACATTCATTTTCTTAAAGTGTTTTAAAAAAAAATGGTTTTAAAAAAATGTTTTATAAGTGTTTTAAATGATTTTCAAATATTACTTTAAATATTTTCAAATATATTTTCAAAGAAAACGTTTTTTAAGAAATATAATATTTTTTAAGTGTTTTTAAAATGTTTTAAAGTTTCTTTTATGATTTTTAAGGAATTGTTTTTTTAGAATGTTTTCAAGATTATTTCTTAAGTTTTCAAGTCAAAAGGTTTTTAAAATGTTTTCAAAGATTACTTTATATGTTTTTAAAGTTATTTTTAAAGAATTGGTTTTCAATTTTTTTCAATATCCCTTTATAAGTTTTCAAAGAAATATTTTTCAAAAATTTGTCAAGCTCTCTTTTTAAATTTTCAAATAAATAGTTCTCAAAATGTTTTCAAGATTTCATTATAAATTTTCAAATAAATGGTTTTCGATACAATTTCAACCTTCCATTATATGTTTTCAAATAAAAATGTTTCCAAAATGTTTTCAAATATTATTTTATATGTTTTAAAAGCTTTTCAAAGAAATGATTTTCAGAAAGTTTTCAAGATTCCTCTATAAGTTTTCAAATTAATTATTTTCAAATCTTTTTCAAGATTTCTTTATAAATTTTCAATGAAATGGGTTTCAAAACATTTTCAAGTTTCCTTTATAAATTTTAAACAAAAAGTTTTTCAAAATATTTTCCCAAAATATTTTATAAATTTTCAAATTATTTTAAAAGAAAACATTTTTCAACAGGTTTTGTGTTTTGAAAATAATTTTTCAAAGAAGAGCGAATATTTTCCTCAAGAATTTTTTTAAAAGATATTTCAAAATTATTTTCCATCTAAGATGAAATCTGTTGATGTTACTCCTGACTTTCAGGGGATATGATGCAAGATTTCCATTTATATTCTTTCTCTGAATGGTTTATGTGTTGATGTCTTTATGTTTATGAAACTCATTTCTCTTTCATAGGTTATATGTTTATGAAACCCATTTCTATTTTACGGTTTATATGTTTATGAAAAACATTTATCTTTCACATGTTATATTCTTATGAGAACCACTACTTTTCATGGGTTATGCTTTAATGAAATTATTATGAAACATGTCTCCTTTTCACAAGTTATGATATGATTACATGTTTAGGATACCCATTTCATTTCATGGTTTATGTTATGATTAATGTTTATGATATATTGGCACACATATATATGATTTTAGTATGATATGGGTGGGACCTATATCTCCCTATAATTCATTGGGTAAAGATTTATGTCTCATTATATAGACATGAATGGAAGGAGGATAGAACTCAGTTTAGTAAAACACTATGTCTACTAAGATGGACTTAAGATTGACCCTCTCCTATTAATATGGTCATGAGAGTGAACTATGACTACCAATATGGCATTGGAAGTGAAACTATAATACTAATATGACCTTTACAATAATCCTTGACTACTATGGAAATAATTTTATATGATTATATGTCTACCAAAAATTCTATGTCTTATTTCTATATTATGTTTTCCTAGATTATTATCTTGATTCCATTATGACTCATGTCTTATGAACCACCAATATTTATTTAATAATTCATTTTTATGAGCTTTGATATGAATATTATAATCTCATAATGTTATGATCATCTTATGATACCCTTATACTTATGTTATATTTACATATCTCCCTTGTTTACCTTTACTCAGAATCTGAGCTCACCCTTTCTTATGTTTCCTTTCCCCAGGTTATGGAGAAAGGTTTTAAGTATGAGTACTAATAGATAATATATTTAAGGGATATGTTGAAGATATTTTATTAGGATAGAATATTATGTTTCTCAGTTTTCGAAGACACTAAACTATTACAACCCTCGGGCATGTACTTTTTTAATGTGATGAATATTAATCTAAAATGATGTAATATCCATGTATGTTAAGTCTGGGTAACTATAGTTGGCATCAAAGGAAAGGTTTATTAAACCTTTGGAAACTAGGATGATAAAACTTTAGTGAGACCCCTAGGGATATTTTTAATGATATTTCTATTGATTTCTCTAAACATAAGTCTAATGTTCCACAGATTTAAAATTATGTGTCATGATTTAGGAATCCTATAAGTAATTTTTCATGATTATGTGGTTTTTTATTATGATAAGTGTTTCTCATGCTATGATTTATAGTTTTAGTTAATAGAGGGATCCATATAGAACTATGTTAATGTTGAATGTGACATATAATTTTTCGATGAGCAGTCAAATGGGTTGGTAACTGGAGTGAAAGATGTTGTGATCATGCCTAATCAGTTTTCACAGAACATGATTAACAACATGTATATTAAAAAACTCTTGCACTCACCAAAGAGGATAATGAAATATTTCTCTGAGAGTTAAGGTAATGTATACCATAGAGTAAGGATGATTCAGTTTCCTACATGTTGAGAATGTGGGAAGAAGCACCCAAGTGAATGTCTTAGATGAATATGAAGATGTTTTGATTGTGGAAAATAAGGACACAAAAAATTTAATTCAAAAGGAAAAATGAAAATTTTAGTTAATTCAATGAATGAGAATAATGGTCTCCCTAATACATCATCATAAATTTAATTCTTTAAAAGTGGAATGAATGTGCATTATGAAAATAAATTTCTAAAGTGGAAATATCCCAAAGAGATTCAAAAAGGTGGTGTGAGTAATGGTTATATGGACGATGATGATGATATTTCTAGTGAAATGTAAAATGAAAGAGGTGTTATGTAATAGGATGAGGTATCCTTGTTAATGGCTTATGGATGAAGTGGAATAATCAAGGTGTTGATGAATTTGGATTTATGAATTATGAATTGTAAAATATTTAAGGATTATTTAGTTTATTTGTTTCTCTAAAGAATTATAAGAATATGTTGAATTATTCTGATAGATTGGAAAATTGATTTAATTTAAAGGTGATGTTCATGGGAAAAACATGATTAAAGGAATTATAACCCTTAATATGTTCCTGATGTTAAGATAATGATGTTTGGATAAAGTAAATTTGATGGTACTGATTACCTAGGAACTAATTAAGGATTTGTTTAAAAAGTGGATTATGCTATCATGGATCGATTTTACAATATTTTGTTATTTAAGGATTATATCGAACAAAATTTGGAATAAGGAAACATGAATGCTTTCAATAAGGATTTATGGTATTTCATGTTATTATCATGTTTCAAGAGAATACATGATAAAGGTATTAACATGTTTGGTATGTGACAAACAAGAGATTATTTTTGATATATAGGGTATCAATGCTAATTATTTGTTAATAAATTTAGTTACCTAATTTATAAAGTTTTGGAATTTCACATTTCAGAAGGGTTGTAAGGTTAACCATTTATGGAATGGTTTTTGTTAAACATCAGATGAGTTTTTAGATATTAAATTACTATCTCTCTATTTTAGGATTTATGAATATTGGATAAAATGTTATAACCATTTTTTATGATAACTAAAGACATATAGAATCACATATCAATATATTAATGGATATCATGATCTTCCAATACTTCAGGAATTAAAAATTCACCTTAATTTCATAGAATACGAGATGAAGTGGAAATTGATCAAGGCACAAAAAAGGGTGAGCTTTTCTTAAAATCATATAAGTATATATTTTCATGAAAATTATTAAACTTTAGTAAAAGGGTCTTGAAATAAAATGTTCTCCTATTATCATCATTTTTAATGATATCAATGTCCTTTTTCAAGCCTCTTTGGGTTATAGCTTTGTGATTGTTAACTTTTTCCTAACCATGTTATCTATCACTATACATTAGAAATTGATAGTTTGATTTATCTTCCATGTCCATGTTTTCCCTTTCCACCTATGTTATCCTATGTGGAAACCTAGTTATGAGTTACTTTGGGTAAACATTATGTTTATAACTTTCCTTTTTAATGAATGTTTTAGTATTCATTTTTACAATGTGATTTTATGTGAAAGGAACTTTCATGTATCAAACCATTGATAAATAAGATGATTTTTTTGGTGAAATTCATTTTAAGGGGTGTAGAATGAAACACCTAAAGATTTTGTGATTTTTTTTCGAGTTAATTAAATAGTTTCAATATTTTTCAACATTGAATATATATTTAGTTATAAGAAAATACTAAGTATGGTTTTTATTATACACAATACAAAGTTAATGTTAAACTACAAAAAAACATAAATTAACTTGTGGTACATGCAAAACTATTTTTTTCTTATGTTACACACAATACTGAGTCCCTTTGATAGCTTGTGCTATACGCAAGACAAAGTTTCACTGAACTACAATATACTACTAATATTATTATTAAAATAATTATCACCTAGCTATTAGGATGGAATATATGAATGATATTGAATAAATTATGAAACTATTGTTTACACATGTATATAAAATTAATCCTTTGGTTTTCAATTAGTTAGAATTTCAAGTAAGAATTATTTGAGAATAAAGAAATTCCTTTTCTAAGTAAAGTATTCTTCTATGTACAAACACCATTTTATCTCAATAAATTAAAAAATAAATTTTGATGAATTTTTTTAATAAAATTTTTATATTATATATTAAATCAATTTTTTGACACTCATTAAATATATTTGATAGGCATAATATAAAAATAAATCGAACTTTATTAATAAAAAGTGGTATTTTTCAAAAACGAAATTTTACAGACATTTAATGGCACACCTATTTTAAATATAAATTATGAAACTTGTATAATTTTTTTTACTAAATAAAAATAATTTTTGAAAGTGGAATATAAATATTTAATTTGGGGATTTGTTTTTTAGAAAAGTTACATTTTTTTATGAATAGTGAAAACACTAAATTTTAATTCAAAACTGCTTTTTTGTCTAATTTATTTATATAGTTAAACAATATTTTAATTTTTTAAAATATAATTAGATAAATTATGCATAAATTAATCCAATTTAGTTCCTTGGAACCAATTTCACATTGAAACTGGATATAAAAATAGTGGAATTTTTTGGACCTTTTCACTTTAAAAATCCATCATCTCGTCCCATCTGAAAGATTAATTTTAAAATAATTTATACCACTTGTGTTATTATAATTTGTATAAATGGATTCCATATTTCAAATCATCATAATTTAGAATTTATAAAACATAGTTTTTTACAAAAAATAATAGTGAAAGTAATTTAAAAGAACCAGGATCAAATCCGAGCATGGAAAAAATTCCGGGGTACTACAGTAGAACTATAGTAGCGGTGGAACTATAGCGGCGGAGGCACTGTAGTAGGTATTGTAGTAGTGGTGGTACTGTAGCTGGAACTGTAGCAGTGTGGGTATTGTAGAAGTACTGTTCACTAAGGGGTCCTTTGGGCTAAAAAATGGGCTTTCAAGCCTTGTATTCAGGCCACTTGGCCAGGGGCCTTCGGGCTATGTAAGGGGTATCCCTCTACCCAAACTAAAGAGGTCTTTTCTTTGAATAATAAATTGAGGCTTCGACACTAACCTTTAAAAAAAAGTAAAACAAGATTACTTAGTGGTTAAACCTTAATATAAGGGTCCAAATAACCTAGACACATGTACAAAATTAATTGGATGAAAATATTTCAACAAATTTCCCTCTATTGAAAATAGAAAATTATTGGAGGTACATGATTTAATAGATACCTCTCAATAGTGTTTAACTTTTTATATACAAGAATGCCACTCCTCTTCCACTATAAAAGGGCACTCACCCCCTAACTTATTCAAACCTCTCAATACATTTGTCTTAGAAAAACTAGACCCTAATATTCTACTAAATTCAATTAATTAATCCTAGTAGTATCCCTTTGGACTGAAATCCAATTAAGGAATCCCTTTTGTGAAAACCAAGTGGAGTTACCCAAAGAATAGGTAACATCCTTCCACAAGCTCTTCTATTTTATTTTCATTCTCCACCCCCTAATATCTTATTATTACATGATTATATAATAAATTAAGTATTATCAATATTATGAGATGTTTTTATTCTAATTTTTCTACCTACACCTATACACACTTCCATAAAATGGGCAAAAAACTTACCATTCGTGTGTATGGAGGACTACAGCCTCACAAAATGATATCGTTCGTTTTTTACTTTACCAACTATCATGGTTATGATGAAATTAATATTTTTAGATGTTATATATGATAATTATGATGTATTTATGCTTATTTAATTATTATATACCACATACTGTCATGATTTATATTTTGTGTAAATACGATAGCTTCGTTTGTAGACGTGTGGACTACCACCTCCTTAAAACGATGTAATTCAGTCACAATTTACATAGAATGTATTAAGGATCAGTTTAGTGAATGTATATGAAATATATTAGATAATAATTATATATTAATTACTATATATATATATATACATATATGTCATTTACTTTCTTTATTTCAAAATGATAATAAAATGGAAACAACGTTCATGCGTATGTACGACCTACCATCTCCATGAATGGTGTATTTCATTTTATATTTCTACATTACATGGATTATTATAAATATTTATATAATGAATATATATGATATTAATATCATTTTTAAATTATTTGAATTAGTAAATTATGATCTAATTAATAGTATCAAGAATAACAAGTGAAAACATATACGGTAAACAAAAAGGATATTTCCCAAAACATAACATTAATATGGAGTTGTTAATAAATAGGTAATATAAAGTCATAACCAAATAATATATGGTATTAGATATAATAATATGTTTGTGTGATATATTTATAATAAAATTATATTTATTATACAAAAGGTTTGAATGTGTATGAAGAAAGTCAAGACTTAAGGTAAAAGTTTTATTACCTCACTTTTATTTTTTTGAGATTTATGCCTTATTCACCAATAACTTTTTTGTGTGGTGTATATACTAAACTTGAATATATTATATTATTAATATAATTAATTTTTTTACATATACATTTTATGGTATCTCATTTATGGGGTTTATGGTAAAAATGTTTCCAAATCAGTAAAGTAATTTTGTATCAATTTACCTTCTTTGAAACACATGCCATGTTATGCAATTATATTCTTCTATGAGGTGTATAAAATGACGTCGAACATGTTATATCATGTATATAATTATTTTCATGAAATTTTAAGCTTCATGTAATGTTATTATTTCATGGGTATTATGATTCAATGTTACCAAAGTGATAACAGTTTATTGCTAAAATCTCATCATTTATCAAGATTGTTTATTTTTTTATCTACAAAGGGAATACCCAGGTGTCTCCTTTTTGAAACCTACACACAAGGAAATACATATACAAAAGAATATATCACTATTAAGAGAGCCCCAACTAGGAAGGATATGTTTCCAACTAGGATGACAGAGTGTCCTGGAGGGTAACAACCTGATCAACGATGGGACAACAAAGCAACCTGTCAGCACATGTGGGTTGAACCTCATTTCACCCACCAAGTCAAGGACTAGTGACCTAGAAATATTATTGGATCCTATTGGATGAATAAATTCCCCCAATATTTGACTCTCGTGTATTGAACCTTGCACCTCCCAAAGAACAACGTTAGTATGCTCCTCACCTTCACCATTATGCCACCGCTGATGTGACTTATCGAGATTTTTATGATTATACTTCTATTAGTAAAATATTATGATCCATATCTTAAGAAATATCATAAATTTTATTCTCCTTTTTTTATTCATGATATCTTCATATAATGATAACATTTTTACTCTTTTTGGTACTTAAGATAATTAAGAATGTGTTTTTAAGAAAATATGTCTTTATATCTTTCTTCGGTCGGAAATATGCATTCTTTCAAAACCATGTTTTCTAAAATTGTTTTAAAAATTGTTTTACTATTATATTATGATTTTTAAAAGACATTTTTACCTATGTTTTACCTTAAAAAATGTTTTTTATAAAGGGCTATTCTTTTAATTTTTCAATCGAGGGAATTTTTTAAACTTTTTATGGCACAAAAGGAATGTTCAATATATACATATTTTTCTTCCATCATGATCATAATTTATTTTAATCTTTATTTGAAATTTTACAAGATTACATTTTTTTATGAATTTTTTCCCTAATATTCTGGATATTTTTTTTAAGTGGGTTTTAAAGAAAAATGGTTTTCAAAAATGTTTTATAAATGTTTTAAATGATTTCCAAAGCCTCTTTTAAATTTTTGTAAAGTTATTTTCCAAGAAAAAGGTTTTTAATTTTTTTTTATTTAAAAAAAAATCAATTTTTTTTCAATATTCTTTATAAGTTTTCATGGAAAAAGGATTTGAATTTTTTTTCAAGATTCTTTTATAAGTTCTCATTGAAAATTGTTTTCAAAATACTTTCAAAATGTCTTTTATAAGTTTTCAAAGAAATGGTTTTCAAAACATTTTCAGGATTCCTTTATATGTTTTAAAAGAAATGGGTTTCAAAATGTTTTCAAGATTACTTTATAATTTTTCAAATTTTTTTTCCAAAATGTTATAAAATATTCCTTTATATTTTTTAAATATTATTTTAAAATAAATGGTTTTCAAAAAGTTTTCAAGTTTCCTTTATAAGTTTTCAAATAAATGTTTTTCAAAACATTATCAATATTCCTTTATAAATTTTCAAAGAAATTGTTTTCAAAACATTTTCAAACTTCCTTTATATGTTTTCAATGAAAAAGTTTTAAAAAATGTGTTTAATATTAATTTATATGTTTTCAAAGGAAAAAGGTTTTCAAAGCTTACTTTATAGGTTTTCATGTTTATTTTCAAAGAAAATAGGGTTCAAAAGGTTTTATGTTTTAAAAATAATTTTCCAAGAAGAATGGATATTTTCCCCAAGAAAAGTTTTTAAAATATATTTCCAAATTATTTTCAATCTAATATTTAATACGTTGGTGTTACTCATGCCTTTATGGGGATCTTATCCAAGGGTTCTATTCATATTCTGTCTCTGAATGGTTTATGTTTTGATGATATGATGGTTAAAAAACCAATTTCTATTTCATGGGTTATATGTTTATGAAACCCATTTCTCTTTCACTGGTTAAATGTTTATGAAACCCATTTCTATTTCATGGATTGTATTCTTATGAAAAATTATTCTTTTCATGGGTTATGATTTAATTAAATGATTATTAGACCAATATCTTTTACACAGGTTATGATATGATTACATGCTTATGATACCCATTTCATTTAATGGGTTATGATATGATGAATGTTTATGATCTAGTGTCAGACATTGTATTACTTCATTATGAGATAGGTGATACCTATATCTCCCTCCAATGAATTGGGTAAAGATTTATATCTCATTAGATAAACATGGTTGGAATAGGGAGTAAACTCGGTTAAGTAAAGGACTTTATCTGCTAATATGATATTGGGAGTGAACCTTGACTACTATGATGGTCATGGGAGTGAACCATGAGTACCAAGATGGTATAAAGAGTGAACCCATACTACTAACATGTACTTGTAAATAAGACTTGACAACTATTGAAATCATTATATATACTTATATGTCTGATAGAAATTTTATGTATTATTTCTATGTTATTATTTCAAATCTTATGATCATTATTCCCTTATGATTCATGTCTTATGAAATGCCAATATTAATTCCCCGATTCATGCTTATGATCTTTGATATGTAGGGTAAAGTCTTCTAATGATATGATCATCTTCTCATAAGCTTACGCTCATGTTATGTTTACATATCTTCCTTTTTTACCCATACTGAGCATCTAATCTCACCCCTTTATTATGTTTCCTTTCCCTATGTTATGAAAAAAGGTTTTAACTAGGAGTAATAATAGGGAAGATCTTTAAGAGAGATGTTGAAGATATTTCACCAAGATAGAAGATTATGTTTCCAAGATTCCAAAGACACTAAACTATTACATTCCTTAGGAATACACTTTTTTAATGTACTGATTATTCATATAAAATAATGTAATATCTATTTATGTTAATCCTTGATATTTATAGAACACCTATGATTAGTAGTTATTTTGACGATATTTCACATTACTGAGTGGAAATGGGATGGCTTCACCATGGAATTTGTGACAAGATTACCGAGATCCCCTCAAGGAAATGATGTAGTATGGGTGATAGTTGATAAGATCACAAAGGTCTCTCACTTTTAGTGGATGATCTTGGAAGGATCTTTGTTCGAGAGATTATATGAATTCATTTTTTCCCATAGACTATTGTATCATACATGGAAAATCATTTTTATTCTTTGTTCTAGCAAGGGTTGTATAGGGAATTAGTTAAATAGGTACTTTTGAGTAAAACATACCACCCTCATACTGATGAGCAGTTTGAATGGATAATACAGTTGTTATAGGACATCATTAGAGCATGTATCCTTGATTTTGGAGGATATTGGGAGAAACATATACCTCTAAATGAATTATCCTACAATAATAAATTCCAAGAGATGATAAAAATTGATCCTTATGTGACTTTATATGGTAGTATATGTCAATCAACCATGTACTGGTTAGAGATAGGAGAGACAACACTATTGGGACCTCATCTTGTTCAGGAGACTTTGAAGTAGATACAGCTTATTAGGAAACATATGATTACTGTTCATTCTAGGAAAAAATATTATGTTGATCACCATCGATGGCCTTTGGATTTTGAGGTTGGGGATCAGGGTTTCTTGTGTGTTTCACCTATACTGAGATAAATAAGGATTCAGAGACACAACAAGATATCACCTCATTATATTGGGCCTTTATAGATATTGGTGAGAGTCAGGTCAATATCCAATCAGATAGCTCTTCCTCAGAGGTACTGAGTCATGCAAAACATCATCAATATATCATAACTTCATCGATATCAGGCTGACCCATCTCATAATTTTGATCCTGCGGATATTTAATTAGAGTCCAATGATTATTTTTGGGATTATCCTATTTGTATTATTAATCAGAGCATAAAGGCTCTCTGAGGAATGTATGTACCTCTAGTATGAGTTCCATGAAAGAAACACTATATATAGGATATGTCTTGGGAGAGAGTGGGTGATGTATAATCTTAGTGGATAGATTTGTTCTTAGAATAATCTTTACTACCATATGAAGAGAAACTTAGGGGTGAATTTTTTTCATGGGGGAAGGTTGTATGATCCTAACTTCTTCATAAGAGGTATAAATCCTTAAATTTTTATTAAATCATGAGTGAAAAAAATACAATTTAACATCATTTTTTTTAATTTTAACATCATTTTTTAACTAACATCTATAAAGTTGATGTTAAATACAAGGTTTTCGACATTAGTTTTTAAAAAATTAACATCATAAATGTGAACCATCTTAGTTTTCAGCATCAGTTTAAATAGATAACGACGTTGAAAGCGAAGCCAATTCAAATTTTTGGCATTGGTTTTTTAAAAACCAATTTATAAAATGAGAAGAAAATTCCTTTCCGGTGTCAGTTTTCATAAATACCAACTCCAAAAACTGTGAATTTTTTTAATGATTCAGCATCTATTTTTATAAAAAACAACACCGAATGTTATTTTTCTAAGAAAATTTTGAATATTACACCCCAAAAAAATAAAAAACCATGTAATATAAAAGCATTATACAACCATCAAACAACATGTATCATTGAATAAAAATCTATAAAATCATAAAAACTTTTAACAAGTTAATAAAAAAATTATATAGGTATTTGTATTATAAATTATAATTAAAAAAATACCTATAATTTACAACATGATCATTGTTGGTTATTATTTAATCATTAATTTGATATCATTATTTTCAAAAACCTATTATAAACAAAGGATTCATTTTTGAAAAATTATTATTAGGAAAAATGTAATACTAACCATAAACATTACAATATAAACACCTAAAATGATAATCCCATTCAAAAAATATCTCACAAACAATGATCGATGATGGTCAAGTTCTTCTTTCATGTATGAATCAACATCATTGAACATCTATAATAACATTGTATTATATAAGATTAAAAAACTGAATAATATGAAAGAAAATATAAAATAATTAATATGACTAGCCTTATCATATTCAATTGTTACCCTTGTTGTGATTATCTCAAACATGAATCATTGAACATAATAACCACATTTGAAATTTCCTTGTTGATGATGAAACTACAGTTAATAAAACATTAACTTGATAATAAAAACCAATATATATATATATATATTCAAAAAACAAAATAATATCTAATATAAAAAATAATTACCTTTACTTTCATATATTTAATATATTTTAGCTTCATTATTCACTAGTGATCCTTGTTAAAAAAAATTCAATGAACTGAATTTATATATATATATATATTAACTAATAATACATGTATAAACAATTATAATTAAGCATAACGTGCTTATAAAAAAACTTACTTATCTAACAAGGTGGGATTTTTTATGAACACCACCTCATAAAGAGAAAAACCAATATAATGCATATTCACTTGGACAGAATACGCCTAACATCCAATGCCCCATAAGATACAAAAAGTTCACATTTAATGAAATTATTATGAACATTAGTTGAAAATTATTTTTATGTTATTAACCATCAAGAAATGGAAGAAACCAACATCCAATATCCATCATTGATAACCTCTCACATATATATGCCACTATATATTCCTTTCACACATATTGCACAACTGTTGAAATGTATTCTAGATCTATAAAACCAAAAATGCCTGTAGTTTCATTTTGAAAAAGTATCATGTGTAGATACCTAATTAAAAAAGTAATATAGTTAGTCAATTTAAAAAAACATTAATTAAAAAAATAAAAACTGAAATTTCAATTTAAATACCTGGAAAACATCTGCAACACAAGCATGCCGAGCTCTTAAAAATTAATTAGATCCATGATATCTTTCTGAATATTCTCAATGGATAGTATATTCCACATATATTGGGTGTTATCTAAAACTTATAGATATTATCCAAGGAAGAATAAACTTGAGATAATATTTTTATCCTAAAAAAAATATTTGAAGTATCTACAGTTGTTTTTTCCCAAACCTTTGGCTTCATTTGTGACATTTCTTTAGATTTCAGATATGCCTATATAAGTTAAATGTCATAAAACTTTATAAGTAATTTTCAATCAGATGTAATTAATATTAAAAACAATTCATACCTCATATGAAATATGATGAAGAAGGCTAGATGGACAAAGTAAAAAAATGACCCATACAATCCCCAACTCTAGTAACCTTCATAGTAGGGAATGGTAGTAGAGCAATATGATCAATAATATCATGTACCAATACTCTAACCTGAACCATATGAATAAGCTGGTGATGTACATAATCCCCTAAAGTATGCATGACTATGAACGCTACAATATATATATCGGGATCTTCTACATACAACTCACAATATAACATTGTGTCCATGTTAGGAGGTGGAGGATCTAAGTAGGCACGTTGGGCAGGCTAGGAAGGCTGCGTAGATTGTGACAATCTCGTCAATTGTTCTAACAAAGCCTGCTACACAGCTACTTGAATTTTATTTCCCATAGACTATTTTATATCTTTTAGTTGATATTTTAAGGATTCAATTTATGGGTCTCTTGATTGTTTACTTTAATGACCAAAAAAATTTAGAATACTAACACCCACATGATATCCTATAATGTAGCCAAGGTGTTCTAGATTTCCTAAAGTAGTGGCTAAAACTTCCATCCTACCCTCAGGGATAAAATTTCCCTACATCAATTGCTCCTGAAGTTCATCCAGAAATGAAAAATGAAAATGGTATATGAGGGTTATTAATTTATAAATTACAAAAAATCATGAATAATTATTATTATTTACATACAATTCTTTCAACTACTTTCTTAGTTTTCTCTCTTAGATACTTTTCATTTTTTATTCTTCTCACTCTTTTTAATTTGTCATGGAGGGTGGGTGGAGATAAAGGACCAAACTAGACCGCATTAGAACCACTAGTAGACTGAGCTCTCAATGCTTCAAATTTTTACTCAATCATTTTTTTCTCTAATAAATGATACCCTCCACGTGATAATTTATGATAGTATACATTCTACAACTAGATGTCTTGATGAGATTTCCTGGAGTACTATTATATAAAAAGTAAACTAATAAGTAATTAGGTACATTAATAATAATTTTTACAATATAATATAATATAATTGTAATACCTAGGTGGAAAATTTCTTACATGTATCTTCATCTAAAAACTCATACTTGAGGAATGAGTTTTCATTTTGTCTCATTCCAAACACATTTTTATTTGTTAACTTTATTTTGAAATCCATTCATCGAACCGCCGCTAAAGTAATACATCTAATCTTAACTACTTTTGTTTCTTCAAAATTGAATGTCATATATAATTTCATAACATAAATTTTATCCATAAAAAATATTTCATATTTGAAAAATGAGATAAAATAAATCAATTGAGGCATTTTACCTTTATGGCCTCCCAAAGCCGATCTATCACCATCTTGTTAATAGAATTCTATTCAGGATAAAAAATGACAATCTTGCAACGAATCTGCATACCAATATAGTCGATAAAATGAATTACAGTTGGTCTTGTTGCATTATTATTATCATCAAAACGAATATATAATCACTCATCTACATGAGAAAGTGACAGTTTTGGTAAATGTGTAATTCCACATTTTCTAACATGAGAATTTGATTTTTGAATACTAACAGTAGAAGACACCACCACTGAAGTATCATCAGTAGTCCTATAATTATTTTTTTAAATTAAAATATTTCTTTCATTAAATAAACATATTACTAGATATCTAATAATATGAAAAAAGACATATAAATTGGTAGATGTTCATCTATATCTTTATCTATATATACCATTGAAGCATGTAAATATGATGAAATTTGTGTGTACTTGAATATTATTAGACAAGTCAGTAATTAGAAAACAGGAAAATATAAATATGTAATTAAAAAAAATAGCACGCATGTGTATGTTTTTTTAAGAAATAATGATGTTATGATTATTAACCAAAAACAATATGCAAGGAAAACTATTTAATATAAAAATCAATTCTCAAAAGATATAAACGTTTTAAAATTTAAATATCAAATTTTGAAAAGGTCTTCTCATATACGTTAATTAAAACAAAATATAATAATGTACATCAGGTATTTCAATGAAAAAATATTTAACCGTAACCATGGAAATGTCAAAATTTAACACAAAAAATCAAATAAATAATGAAATATATATAATTAAATATCCAATAGTTATTAAATAATTTCATTTTTACATAGGTAAATTTTAAAAAATAAATATAATGTAAATAATTACCAGATTAATTAGGTGAGTAATTTAGTGTTTCCTCATATCCCTTCAGCATGCTCATTTTGTATTTCATGCACTATATCTGCGTTATAGTCATTGTTAACCGGAAATCCTGTAATAGATGGAGAAGCCTCATATAAACCAATAACATCATCATGATCCTCATTATCAAAATGGATTATTTCCCTTGAAAAACAATGGACCACTAGTCATTTGATGGATCAATGACATAAAATATTTGATTTTCATGTGTGTCCATGATAAATGATTCCTCATTGAAACTAAATCTTTTCAAATCAACCAGTTTAAACCCATATTCATCATGTTTCACACCACTATTACTCACAACACAATTACACATAAACATAGTGACTCAAAATTTAATTGAATCAATTTCCCATATGTCTTCAAGAACTCCAAAATATAGCACTGATGCAATGTAGATAGGCCTATATATTCTTATCTCACACACCAAATGAATCACTATATGAACCATTATATCAAAAAATATAGGTGCGAAATACATTTCTAGTAGAAAAAGAATAAGAGTAACTTCATTCTCCAACACATATAACAAATTTGGATCAATTGTTTTTTACAAATGGATTTGAAAAAATTTCATAACCTAATGATATTCTTTTTGACATCTATTGGTAATATACCACACATTACGACTGGTTTAAGTTTTTGTATCAATACATGACAATCATGAGATTTCATACCTATTATTTTACAATCACTACGGGAAAACATGCTTTTGCGACGTGCTATTTGTGACAGGGTTAATTCTAGTCACAAATAGTCCATCCTAGAGGTTATTTGCGACGGGGGGGGGGGGGGGGGGGGTCTACCCATTGCAAATAACAAGTTATTTGCGATGGGATTTGGGGTCCCGTTGCAAAAAGTAATGCGCGGTTTGGGACGGGATGCGCGCTAAAGTGAGGGAAGGTTATTTGCAACGGGGGAATCCCCTCGTTGCAAATAGTGTGCCGGTCAGAGGATATTCGCGATGAGACCTGTCGCAAATACTGGTGGCGGTAAATGAGTTTTTGCGATGGGATGTTGTCCCGTTGCAAAAATTGTGTCAGCATGTCACTTTTTGCGACGGACCCCGTCGCAAATACCCTTTTAACCGCCGACAACAATTAATGCGGGCAAAGGTATTTGCGACGGGCCCCTTCCCAAAAAAGAACCTTTTGTGACGGTATTCCCATCGCAAAAAGTCCCGTCACAACTAATCTAACCTATATATACCCCCTCCGTTTTTTTCTCTTCCCCTCAATTCTTATTTCCTCTCTTTCTCTAAACTCTATTTTTAGAGTGAAAATTTATTTGATTTTGTTTTTTTTACAGAGAAGTTGTGAAGTCGCTTACATCAATAGGAGATAAAGTTTAAAGGAATTTATATTTTATTTAATTTAGTATTTATTTAATTTTTTATATTAATTTTAATTATTGTTGATTAGTTGTAATTAAATTAGATTTGAATAGTTTTGTTATCAGTATTTATTTGTAATAATAAATTGAAATTATTAGTACTAATTCTTAATAATTAGTAATAATTAATAATTATTAACGAAAATTAGTATTGTATATAAATAATTACTTGTAATTAGTAATTAGTAGTTGTAAATTGTAGTTATTATTGTCAATTAACACTAATTAGTAATAGTTATGTTTAATTAATAATAATTATGGGTAATTAGTAACAAATAAGAATAATTAGTAATAAATAGAATAATTATTAATAAATAGGAATAATTACTAATAAATAGGAATAATTAGTCATAAATATGAAAAATAAGTAATAAATATGAATAATTAGTAATAAATAGGAATAATTAATAATAAATAGGAAAAATTAGTAATAATTAGGACTAATTAGGAATAATTAGTAATAATTAAGAATAATTAGTAATAAATAGAAATAATTAGTAATAAATAAGAATAATTAGGAATAAATAAGAATAATTAAGAATAAATAATAATAATTAGGAATAATTAAGAATAATTAAGAATAATTAGGAATAATTAAGAATAATTAGGAATAATTAGGAACAATTAGTAACAAATAGTAACAAATAGTAACAAATAGTAACAAATAGTAAAAAATAGTAAAAAATAGTAATAAATAGTAATAAATAATAATAATTAGTATTAATTTGTAATAATTAGTAATAAATAGTCATAAATAGTAATAATTATTAATAAATAGTAATAAATAGTAATAATTAGAAATAATTTGTAATAATTTGCAATAAATTGTAATAAATAGAAATAAATAACAATAAATAGTAATAAATAGTAATAAATATTAATAATTAGTAATAATTAGTAATAATTAGTAATAAATAGTAATAAATAGTAATAAATAGTAATAATTAGTAATAATTGGTAATAAATAGTAATAAATAGTAATAATTAGTAATAAATAGTAATCAATAGTAATAAATAGTAATAAATAGAAATAAATAGTAATAAATAGTAATAATTAGTAATAATTAGTAATAATTAGTAATAATTAGTAATAAATAGTAATAAATAGTAATAATTAGTAATAATTAGTAATAAATTGTAATAAATAGTAATAAATAGTAATAAATAGGAATAAATAGTAATAAATAGTAATAAATAGTAATAATTTGAATAATTTGTAACAATTAGTAATAAATAGTAATAAATAGTAATAAATAGTAATAAATAGTAATAATTAGTAATAATTAGTAATAATTAGTAATAATTAGTAATAATTAGTAATAACTAGTAATAATTAGTAATAATTAGTAATAAATAGTAATAATTAGCAATAAATAGTAATAATTAGTAATAAATTGTAATAAATAGTAATAATTAGTAATAATTAGTAATAATTAGTAATAATTAGTAATAATTAGTAATAATTAGCAATAATTAGTAATACTTAGTAATAATTAGTAATAATTAGTAATAATTAGTAATAATTAGTAATAATTAGTAGTAATTAGTAATAATTAGTAATAAATAGTAATAAATAGTAATAAATAGTAATAAATAGTAATAAATAGTAACAATTAGTAATAATTAGTAATAATTGGTAATAAATCGTAATAAATAGCAAAAAATAGTAATAAGTAGTAATAAATAAAAATAATTAGTTATAAATAGTAAAAATTAGTAAAAATTAGTAATAATTAGTAATAATTAGTAATAATTAGTAATAATTAGCAATAAATCCTGTATATATTATGTTTCCCGTAAGTAATGGTATTTGTTAAGAAGTAGTTGTAATTTTTTTTTCAGATAGTTTTTTTATAATTTTAAATTATTCAAAAATAGTAATTGATTTTATATTTTGTAGAAAAATATCGAACAAGGAAGTCGAAAACAGTCATTATTAGATGATCATGCTTGGATAAATCAATGTAGAAATCTAAACGGTTCTGGTATAAATCCTGTATATATTGAGGGTGTTGATTCTTTCTTATCATTTGCATCAAGAAAACCAGAATATGTTTCAGAAGGCACAATAAAGTGTCCTTGTAAAAAATGTGCTCTGAGAACGTTTGACACATTTGACTAGGTTGGGGGACATCTCTTGCGGTTTGGTTTTCAACCAGATTATGTTTTTTGATATTAACACAATGAATGCAGTTCTAGAGAAGATACTAATAACTTGATTCTGGATCCATCACAATTTCATAATTTAGTACATGATGTTGCAAGTCCATCTGTTCAACAAACTAAAACTCAAGATGATATTGATTTAACTCCCGAGTTGGCACCATCCAAATTTTATGAGTTGTTGAGGTCTGCTAAGGATGCATTATATTCTAGTTGCAAGATAAGTAAATTAGAAGCGGTTGCAAAATTTATGGTTATTAAATCAGATAATGCAATGTCAAATAACTATTTTGATCAGATATTTTCTTTGGTTAAAACAATGTTACCTGAAAGAAATGTGTTTCTTACAAATTACTATGAGAGAAAGAGGCTGTTCGTAATTTGGGCCTTAGTTATCGAAAGATTCATGCATGTCCAAATGATTTCATCTTATATTCTAATGAAAATGATTCATTGGATAGTTGTCCCACTTATGGAAAATTGAGGTATAAAGAAGCTCAACCCGGGAATTCTGTATCGATTCCAGTAAAACAGTTGAGATATTTCCCCCTTACACCCAGGTATACATGTTTATTTATGTATCAGAACACAACGTTAATGATTTCATGGCACAAAAATAAGATTTCAACTGATAAAATCTTGAATCAACCATCTGATAGTGATTCATGGAAACATTCTGACCGTCTGCATCCGTCTTTTTCTTTAGAAGCCTGAAACATGCAATTAGGTCTTTCTACTAACAGTTTCTGTCCATTTGGTTCTTATGGTAGTCATTATTCATGTTGGTATGTCTTTATAACTCTATACAATTTAACTCCATGGTTGTTGATGAAGGATCCCTATATCTTTTTGACCTTATTAATCCCAGGACATTCGAAAAAGAATATTGATATTTATTTGAAACCATTGATTAATGAGTTAAATACATTGTGGATTGATGGTGTCAGTACATATGACGTTTCTGTGAAAAACAATTTCATATTAAAAACCACATTAATGTGGATGATTAGTGACTTTTCAGCATATGGCATGTTATCTAGTTGGAGTACACATGGTCCAAAATTATGTCCTTACTGTATGAAATACAAAAAAGCCTTTATGCTTGTCAATGGAAGAAAACCATGCTGTTTTGACTGTCACCGCAAATTTCTTCCAACCAATCATCCTTTCCGGAGGAAAAAATCTCATTTCCGAAAAGGTATAATTAAAAGGGATGAGCCTCAAAAAATGATATCAAGTACAGAGTTAAAATCATTTTTATTTTCATTACCTCCCATCACATTTGGGCCAACAGTAAACCAACAGAAAATTCATGGCTTTGGCAAGGAACATAATTGGATAAAACGAATCATTTTTTGGGATCATCCATATTGGTCTGATTTGTTGGTCCGCCATTTTTTGGATGTCATGCATATTGAGAATAACTATTTTGGATACACCAGGTAAGACCAAAGATACTATAAAGGCACGATTAGATCTTTACCAAATTTTTAGGTGACCAGAACCTGGACTATTTGAAAATATCAGATCACAGAGGTTAATGAAGCCAAAAGCAGCTTATACACTGTCCAAAGAGAGTCAATTATTATTTTGTCAGTGTATTGAATATTTGAGACTACCAGATGGATATGAATACAATTTGGGTGGATGTGTTAAGAATGGTTATATTACCAAATTAAAAAGGCATGATTTTCATGTTATAATGGAAAAACTTATGCCAATTGGATTAACAGGTTTGTTGAATTCTATTATTTGGGATTCGATAACAGACATGTCATATTTTTTTGAGACATTTGTGTAGTGAAAAAATACTATGATGTGCGAAGAAAACTGGAAGAAGTTTTTGCTGTAATTATATATAAAGTGGAAAAAATCTTTCCACCGACTTTCTTTGACTCAATGGAACATCTGATATTACATTTTTCACATGAATCTAAATATAGAGGTTTAGTATATTTTCAATGGATGTACCCATTCAAGAGATGCATGCAGAAATTGAAGAAAAATGTATGCAACAAATCCTCAGTTCAAGGCTCAATTGCTGAAACTTATTTGCAAGAGGAAATTGCTTTTTTCTACTCTCATTATTTTGAATCTGAATATCCCTAAAAACAAAATCGCATGGGACGAAACAAGGGGAATGTTAATGAAGAAATGGAAAATAAATTATCAGTTTTTAATCATCCAAATCTTGGATTCGGTGGAGTTCATGAACGATGGATTTCAGATGATGAACATCACAGAGCTCATACATATGTTCTACTCAACTATGAAGAAATGAAATCATTTTTACTGTGAGTGCTTCTATCACTTATTCTATAATTTATGTTATAGTATGTAAACTTATTTTATTTGTAGGTTATATGATAATCATATCAAGAAACAACATCCATAAATTATAATAGCTTCTCTTGAAGAACATCGAAAAAAAACATTTTCTCAATGGTTTCAAAAACTGGTAACATAAATTGTTGATAGTTTAATATAAATTCTGTTTATTATATATTATATTGATAATTGTTTTAAAAATTTTCAGGTGTATCAACATGCAGATAAAATTCATAAGCAACTATGTATATTGAGTAACCGACCATCCAAAATGGTTAAATCTTATAATGCATATGTGGTAAATGGTTTTCGATTTCATACACGTGCATATGGGGAATAAAAAAACAATGAACAATAGAGTTTTCTTAAGAGCATCACATCACAGAGAAACTGAAGTTGACTTTTATGGAATTATGGATGAAATTATTGAGCTCCGTTATCTAGGACAAAATTACATAATGATGTTTAAATGTCGGTGGTTGGATACTAAGAGAGTCTTGCGTGTTCATCTGACTCATGGAATTGTCGATATTAAATATAAAAGTCTTCTTGCAGTAAATGAACCATTTTTAATGGCTCAACTGGAACATCAAATTTATTACGCAAAGTAATGTGCTACTTCAAGAGACTTGAGTGATTGGTGGAGCATAATAAACATGAAATCACGGGAAAATCAGTTTACTCAAACTGAATGTGGTTCTGTTGAAGTGGAAGGAATTGAAAATTTTCAAGAGACTACTCAAAATACATCTTTTTCACAAAGAGATGTGAATATTGATGATGACACACCACAATTAAGGATTGATGATGAAGAAGAAGTTAATGATGTTAAAAATGAATTTGAAATGACAAGAGATGATGAAACTAAAACTCATATTGATATTGATAATGCTGAGGAGGAAGATGAAGATATTGACATTGATAGTTATGGAGATGAGGATGAAGATGGACATTGACATAGTCAAATGCTGGTTATAATCATAACTAATATATATATATATAATAGTTATTTTCAATTATCTACTAAAAACAATCATTTTGTGTTTCATATGGATCCTGATATATTTTGCGAGTTGCAGGAGGCTGAGCTACCTTAGGATGAGGGGGATTTTGAATCATCTGACCCTCATCCTACTGGCTGTTCAGGGGGTACGCAGACGGGGTGTGGTCTTGCGTGACTGATGATTCCTGACCCTATCCCTGAGCAACGTCCATGTATTGGCTTCGATCCACGCACATGGATTTATGGTAACCTATATATTTTAGTTAGCTTTAATTAATTAATTTATATATATACTAATTGTTTGATTATTTATTCCTTTTTCATAGTTTTACGCATGTAGATGTTGTACAGGAGTGCGCTATCTTGTACAATTATTTTTCTCAGCCATGGATCACATGGGAACATATTCCCATTGATGTGTGGCTCGACATGTTCAATCATTGGATGGTACATAAATAAATAATATTTATTTTAATATTTATTTTATTAATAACTTGATATTCTAAATTATTTGTAGGGTTTATGGTATCCCATCGATGATAGTATGCGTGACGCTATCCACGTGGCATGGTATGTGTCTATGCGTGACCGTTTCCATATGTTTTTTTCGCAATTTGAGAAGAACAACCATTAAGAAAGTAGGAGTGACAGAATTTGATGAGTCATGTAGAGCCCACCAACCAGAGAAAATTTCATCTCACATTTGGGATGGATTATGTTTACATTGGTTGGGTGGTGGATTTAAAAAGTGATTTTTAGTGGGATGGCAGAACCAGGGGAGATAGGAGGTGACACATCGAGCTGGTAGCCACACATTCAGTATGCATAGAGAGAATATGGTAAGTATCTTTTTTAAGTATTTTATATAACTATAAATATAAAAATTTTATTTTATATTTCTGTAGGTAGTCGAGCATCCCGATATTATGGGGTACGAAATTTATCGGAAAGTGATCTATCCACTAGAGAGATTAGAGGTGATCTCCAACATCAGATTGTGGTTAGTATTTTTTTTTAGTTTGAAAATTAACTTCATATAATATTTTCACAATTTTAATTTAAAATTGGAATTGAAGGAGTCATATGTGGCTATGACATCTCAGACATAGGCTGAGAGTCAGGACGAGACGAATGATCAGAAAAATTCCCACCATTTTAATTAGGCAGCATGGATGTAGGAGACTCAGTATGGATTTGAGAAGGGCCGAGCAGTTGGTATCAGCTATCATTTGACTCCTGGTACTTATTATAGTACTACTGTGATGTCAGAATCCAGCTCTAGAGGAGCTCGTGGAGAGGCATCATCTTCTACCTCACAATATTAGGAGCAGTTGTGAACTTAGACTGAGCTTATAGAGAGTTTGTAGAAGCAGCATGAAGAGATGTGTCAGCAGCAGCAGTAGTAGTAGCAGCAGCACGAGGAGGAGATTCATCGATGGTAGTAGCAACAGTAGCAACAGCATCACAAGCAGATGGAGTACATGCGCCATCTGACTCGTAGTTTAGGGATGGAGTTTCTTCCACCATCTTCTACAGCTCCTCCACCTCCTTTAGTAGACAAAACCCAATGATTTTTTTATGTTAAAAACATTTGAATTCAAGATTTCTTGTAATATGAACTATTTACAATTTCTGTCTTTTATATTGTTGCAAATATTGCATAATTTCTTTTAATATTTTAATATTTATTATTAGTATTATATTTTTTAATATTTTTTTGTTTTACTAATAATAATAATAATATTTTATGATTTTTTTATATTTTTTTGTAAATGTTGAGAATATTAATAATTTTTTTATTTTAATAGTATTAATATTAAATTTTCATTAAACATAATTTTATTAAATATATTATTTTAGTATTATATTTTTTAATATTTTTTTATTTTACTAATAATAATACTTTTTATTTTTCTATTATTTTAATAATATAAATATAAAAATTTCCTTAATCATAATTTTATTAAATATTTTTTTATTATGATTAGTATTTGAAACGGGGCATTTTGTGATAGGATCCCATCACAAATAATTTAAATGTAAATTTTTAATAATAGTATTTGTGATGGGCCCGTCACAAAAAGTTTTTATATATAATGTATATAATCGGAGGCTTATTTGCGACGAGGAAGTTCCCCATCACAAATAGTATTTGCGACGGGCCCGTCGCAAAAGGTTTATTTATATATAATGTATATAATCAGAGACTTATTTGTGACGCCGTTTTTTGTAATGATCTATTTGCAATGAGGCCCCGTCGCTAAAGCCTATTTACAATGGGGCCCCGTCACTAAAGCCTATTTGTGACGAGATCCCGTCGTAAATAGCCCGTCACAAATAACTCTAATTCGATTAGTGAATCCTTAAATGATACCAAATTCTTTACATTTTAATAATAACCACTTGGTACTTTAATACCATGAAGACACTAGAAAAAATTAATCATATCAATCTCTCTTAATGTGTGACAATACAGAGGTAAATATGTTTTGTTTTCTTTTATAGTGGGAGATAAATCCAAATGTAATCCAATTGATATCAATTCTAATCCATCATGCAATCCATCATTTGTCTTTATTTTTATGTCTAAAAAAGTTCCAATTAAATGGTCACATATGTTTTTCTCAACATGAATAACATCAATGTTTTGTTTTATCTCTAAAAATATGAAATAAAATAGTTTGAAAAAGATAGACTGTTTCTTCCAGATATTTTTTAATGACCAAAAATTCTTTTCCTTCCAAATTAGACATGATTTATGTCACTTAACACTATATCTAAATAAGTTTCCATGTGTAGTACAATAGTTTATAGTGAACATTATCAGATAAGGTAAAAGGAAATACTCTTTCTTATATGCATTGAAAACATTAACACCCGTCTCCCATAACAGTTTAAAATCATAAATCAATAGTGAAAGATACAAATCAATATTATTTCCCATCTGATTTGCTCCAAAAATCGTGAAAATCATCATAAAATATTTTTTCTTCATACATATATGTGGGGAGAAGTTGTAAACTACCAAAAAATAGTCCATGAACTATTTTGGATGCTTAGGATTTGATATGGATTCATTCCATTAGTACACAATCCCATTCTTCTATTTATAACTTCACATCCAAAATCATGAAATTATTTATCAAATATATTCCACTATGGTGAATCAATAGGGTGACATAAGTTACCATCCATGATTCCCTCATCTAAATTCCATATTAACCTTTTTACATCAATTGAATTTGAAAATAGATGCTTTGAGTAAGGAATTATTGGAAGGTATTAAATTGATTTAGCAAGAGATTTTATTTTGGTATCTAATAATGAATCAGAGTTTAATTATCAGAATTGTATGAAGGAATTATTAGATGATATCACTAAAAAGTAAAAAGTTGATTTTTTATGAGGTCAAATGCCAAAAAATGAGAATGAATTTTAGTTGAATTTTTCATCCATCTTGTAGAGTGATGTCCCACATGTAGGAAAACTTGATAAATATTCATATTCATTGCTACAAAACACACAATCATTGGTGAAAGCATGTATCTTTTTATACCCAATCCCATTGGGAATAATATTTTATTTACATAATAATTGGAATCTAGAATCCCATTTCCTTCTGGAAGTAGTTCTTTGAAAATCTCAAGTATGTTGAAGAAACATTTATCACTCCACCCATTTATTAATTTCAAGTTAACTAATCTCAAATCCGCTGATAACAATATATATTTATTGCAACCTGGTAATAATAGTTTCTCAGAATATCCATAAAATCATTCAAAAGTTTTTATTTTTTCGATGGTTTCAACACCTAAATCCTGGATTAATTATTCAATACAATCATCTACCTCATTATGAATATTTTCATCAACATTAGATGTTGAATTTTTAGTTCATTCACCATGATAGAACCAATGCGTTTAATTAAGTCTAAAAACATAAAAAATGAAGTGATCCTTGATTTATCTAGAGTTTAACTTCCTTATAATCAAACACTTCACACATGAATAGAATATCAAATCTATTTTTTGATGTTTTTGTTTATAAAATTACAAGAGTTAATCAATTCCTTTTTCATATTCACTAGTGGTTATTTGTAAATTTATCCAATCACGATCTATTCAATACCTAATATCACAATATAACTAGTGAATATATTAAAAAATATAAACATTTAAAAAATTATATATAAATAGATAAATTTTAAATATAAAAACATTCAATATTTTAATATACTTCATAGAGCATGCAGTTTTTTTCATAGAGCATGTAGTTTTTTATAGAGCATGTAGTTTTTGTTTATTTTGATAATATTTTTAGTTGATACCAATTATATACTTCATAGAACATGTAGTTTTTTTTCAATTTATGAAGAAAAGAGTTACATTATTAAATATTTTAATGAAAAATAATAAATCATGCATAGATGAATCTGAGTAATGGATGTTTGTATTTATCTCACTTCTATTATATGATTAGTTATTGGTTAAAAAAGTGTCATTATAAAAAATATGTGATAATGGATACTATAAACATAGTTTATGATTAATTATGTTATATAATTTTTTTTAGAATAATATATTGATAAATATTATTTACCCATAGTAAATGAGTTTATATATATATTTTTAAAAATACGAGGGATGTGATACCACCACCCTTTAGTAGAATGTTTTAAATAATAATATTATTTTTTATAAGTAGACGTTAAGAAATTGAATAATGTATATATGACATGGAATTAATGGTTTATTTTTAAATATTCATACTAAGAGGAAATAAGGGTTATTTCATAGCATAATGAAGTTTGGGTGTCTTATAATCATATTCAAAGGGACTCATAGGAGTATAATTAGTCTAGGAAAGTTCAATGTTTTAAAATAAATGATTATGCTTCTCAAATTTCATTGTGAATTTCATATAATATACTAAATTATTTTAGTGTATGGTGGTAAATATAAATATAAATATTTATATTTAGTTACCATTAAATGTGAATGTAATTTTATTCATGTGAAGATTATGTTATATTATTTTGTGATAATTAATATTGATATACTAGAAACCAAAAATTTATGGGGGAAATTTTTATAGAACATGTAATAAAAATATTGAAAATTTACATATAAAGTTTTATATGTGGACAATATAAATCAACATTGTATCATTTTTTTTATCATGTTAAAGATTCAGAATATGTTCAAGGATTTGGGAAATAGGAATACGATTCCTAAGTATCACCATTATTCAAACCAACATATATCATAAATGTTAAATAATTTAACTAAATGATAAATAATTTAACTTCAATTTTTTTTAAAAACATGAAAAATCGGAGTTCAACAAGGAAAATGGATCCTTAATTTGAACTTGTTCACTCAAATTAATTGGAATTATAAACACTATAAGATTTAACAATAATTTTTTTAGAAATGAAAAATAAATAAGATTGAATAAATAAAATAAAATCATGGATGATGGTCAGATGGAAAATGGTTTCCGAAGAGAAACACTTCTGTGGATGATGAAACAATGATATAGGATGAAGAATCAAGACAAAAAATTGTGAAATGATGATAAAAATTGAATAAAATAAATAGAAATGGTCATTGAGGATAAGATGGTTGCATTCAAGTTTGTTGTGAGTTGAGTGAATGGTTTCAAAGATCCTAAAAATGTGGGTTTCATGATCTAGTGTTTAAAAAAAATGTTTTCAGTGTTGTTTATTTTAAAAACTGATGCTAAATTTTTTACATTTATGGCATCATTTTTTGTGAAAACTGACACTGATTTTTTTTTAAATTTATAGCATTAGTTTTTTTACATAAAGTGATTCAATAGATAATTTCATTGATATTTTTATATCAGTTTCAAAAAAACAATGATAAAAGTCAATATAATTTTTTTGGAATCATTTTATATTAAAATCGTCACCAAAAAGTCTCCATAGATACATTTTGCATCAGTTTATAAAAAACTAATGCCATAGATTTGACTTTGAAGTCACTATTTCTACTTGTGAACCCTTGTTAAGATTTTTTTTATTAGACATAAAAATGGACCATTTAGGTTGTTTTTTTGGGAAGAAGGGAGTAGAGGGTCGGAACTGGCTATAGAACCAAATTTATGATGAAATTTGACTCACAATGTGAATAAAATTCATGATGTGAATTTAATTCATGATTTTAATTGGTCAGGCCAAACCCCATTCACAATTTGTATTGGGTTTTCCCAAGAGGAGAAAACCCTAGATTTACATGACATAAAAAATATTCATTCCATAAATATCTTGTGGACATTTTTTAAATGGAGAATAACCCTTATTTTATTCATCTTATCCTCCACAAAGTGCCTCTATTTTGTTGGATCTATCCTCTATGGAAAACCTTGGATCCTTTGGTTATCCCTTATTAAGACTCTAATCAATACCCCGTTCATCATTTTGGAAGCATATTGACGATAGATTCACTTTTTTTACCTTCATTTCTTTATTTATCTTGCCGTATTCAGTGTTATTTTAGTGTGATATCAAATGCCCAATTTTCAGGTCATTTGTATATTTCTTCAATTCCTCTCATTACATGCCAAATCAAAAGTTAATACTAGATGAGTACTCTACTATAGGCATAAGGTAGGTGTTCTAGTGATTATACCTCAAGTATTTTAGCTTTATATTATGAGTTGTGATATGGAACATCATATTTTTCATGAATTTATATAAAAATACACTTATCCCTTGATTAATTTATTAGCCTTGATAGAAATAATGTTGTGCCTCCTAATTCTTATTGGGATTACTCCCCATAGACTAATACCACCCCACTAGGTGTGCCTTCATAATTTCCCTTGTTATTATAAATGTTAATGCGACCAAACCATTTTCTATATAGTTTTCTCTTAAATCCTAAATGTAATAACTAGAATAGAATAAATGAAAAGTGGGTGGTATAACCCCATCATGTGATTTTACATAAAATTTGGTTAATCCCTTGTTAAAGTGGAACATTATTGAATTATAAATCCTATTTTACTGCTTATACTTATGATACTCAGGATTGATATCCCATAAAATTATGATATTCAGGCATGGTGTCTAATATATTTGTGATATTTGGGTATAACAACCCATATACATGTGATAATCAGGCAAAATGTCCCATATATTTGTGATACTCGAGCATTGAACCCCTATTGATATGATACTCGAGAATAGAGTCCCATATACATGTGATACTTGGGAATGGAGACCATTATGATTCATGATACTTGAATATGTCATCTATTATTAGTGTATGAGACTCTAGTGAATAGACATGGAAAGTTGAGTTATTCCTCAGGTCCTTGCTAGAACTAAATATGTAAATATATAAATATAAACATCATTATGTATATTGCGTATATATATATACATTCATATAAACATATATTTATATTTTTACGCTGACATCTATTAAAAGGTCTTCCCAACATAGGTCAAACTAGGTAGTGTCAACCTAGTGTCCTTCAGGAACTAGGGACTCCCCTTTACAGTTTATGTTACTACTTCACCATTATTATATCTACACACTACTCATATTAAATACATTGACTGAATAATTCTCGACACCTTGGGGGGGGGGTACTGAGTATATATCACACCCTATTTGGGCCATCATTTGATACCCAGATAGACTTCATTGATGCAGTTTGGGACAAGGGAAAACACTTGGTCTTGAATGCTTAATTGACTATAGCTTGGGAGATTGGGAGAATGGGACTGATCCTTGTATCATGATGCTATTGAATAACCTTTTTGTTATTTTTTTCATTTGATATACATGTATGTGTTCTTTCTTTTTTATATACCCATGAAATACTTATCATTTTTTATTTGACGCAACTTTTAATTTGTTATTTTTATTACCTGGATGTTTTACTTCCATTTCTATGTTTTTCATTTACGATGACTCGATTAATTATCCATTGATTATAGAATCATTATACTATGATTATGGGTGGTATAGTCTCATCACTTCCCACCTTGGACCCTCATAGCTATTCAGCATCCTATAGCATATGATGAGGCATTTTTGAAGCCTTATGACTAACCAAGTTCAGTTACTTATGATCAATCCAAGTCTGGGACATTAGATTTATTGTCTATTCTTTTATTTATTTAAATCTTATAGTTATGTTGTCTTTCTACCAGTGATCACATTCTCTCTTATTTTTGAGAATATTTTCACTCTACCCCAATTACCAAGAGGTGAAAGGTGGAGTATCCTTTTCATTGGAGGCCACAACCATAGTACTAACCTTGAAAATATTGTAATAATCTCTTATCCATAAGGAAGAAGCATCATCCTATATTCTATTATAGATAATAGTTCTCAAGAGAGATCTCTATAAAGGGTGATTTATCATACAAGATTTTGATATTTAATTATTCTACACATAAATTTAATACCTCTATGGTTGATTTAATAAAAGGGTAGTGACTTTTTTATCAATATCATGTGTTCTAGTTCCCGTAACTAAATCAATTTTATAGTCTCCCTTTATGTTGATACTACCACCACTATCACTTTCACCACATTTTTGTTTCATCCTTCAATTTTCATTCCATCACTAGATCCTTTTTTTCTTATATTTTCTTTTTGTGTGCTTTTTTTATTTTTTTTGTCACACAACTTCTCCTTCCTTATAGTTTGACCATTCTTACCACAATACTAGTGCAAGTAGGTTTATAAAATAATAAATTTTACTCAAGCATAGTTAACGACTTAGGTATCAACACATAATATAACCCTGAAAATTAAAATGATATTTAATTAGGTATATATGTAAGGAACATATAAAAAAATATATGAGTTTCATAAGACGATTATTTTTTAAGTGGGGAAAAAAGAAAGATAACATGTAATTTACAAGTAATGAGGGCGGTATATAGGCTTCCTTACCTTAGGTTTGAATGTCCTAGAAACTTGTTATTAGGTTAATAAAAAATTAAATTATGTTATTTAATTATATAACCAAGAACCCCCCCCACATATATATATTTATATGGCCCATTTATTTTATTTTTGGAATCTATTTTTAATATAGTTTCTGATTAAGTTAGTTACTCATGGTTGTTTGGTTAATTTCGTCATAAATATTTTGATTTGTTTAACATGGGAAATGATTTATAAAAAACCTTAATTATATCATGAATTTTGAAGTTTTATTTCATTTATTACTCCACTAGAACAATACTTATACAATTTGGTATTTTTATACCAAAATAGACACAAATTCAAAAAGGTTCCTTGATATTTCTATTTATTGTGGTTAATGTTATTATGAATATTTTTTTATTAATCAAACATATATAATTTGTAATATTATTCTTATATAATATTAATTGTGTTAAAAATATCAATTTTAGATACATATTACAATTTCATGGTCATGCATGTTATGTGGTCATGGAAAATAAAACATGTCTTTTTGTTGAGGTGGGAGTCTGAATGTATGAACGGAAGAAAATTTCATTTTATATGGAATGTGAGGGGTAAAAAATAAAAATAAAAATATCTTTTATGAATTATAATAAGTTTATAAAAATCAAATTAGTTAATATAAAAACCTTTTTGAACGTTCCATTTATCTTGGTGATGAAAAACAAAATTTTTCACTTATGGAGGTGGTAGTCTACAAAAACGCATGAAAATTTATTCATGTTTCTCAATGATTTTTGTGTAATATATAAAATGGATATTTTAGTATTATAAAAAAACTTAGACATAGTAAAAAATATAGTGTTATCAAACCTTTAGGGATTGAAGAAAATTAAGGGGTGTAAAAGAAGAAAACAACTAGAATAGTTGGGTTGAGAGTATTACCACTCCCTTAGGTAACTACTTAAGGATCCTTAGATTAATAGTTTGGTTAGAAAAATAATTAAAGGGAATGGGATGGGTATTTAGGAGATAATAGGGTATAATATTGGTTCTGAATATGATTTATAATGGTTAGGTAAATGTGGAGGTGGTGGACTCCTTCTATAAGCAAAGAGAGTGGAAATTTTGTAAAAACTCATTACTTTTTAATAATTCCACTGCATTATTCAATGGAAGGGTCCAAAAAATGGAAAATAATTGTTTCAAAAAAGATATAATATCATACCTACATCATACTTCTAATATCATACATGTTTTCACATGTTCTAGCCATGTGCACAAGGTTTAAACAATTTCCCCGTAATTTACCCTTATCCTGATAACTCAACTTTTACCATTGATATATAATTTAAGGGAAAAAATTAGAATTAAATTATTTAATAATTTTAATATAATAATTTTAATATATAAATCATTTTATAAAAAATTCTAAGAGTCAGAGAAATTAATTTTATTATTAGTACATATAATACAAAGAAATTGTTTCTTTAAAAAGTTTATTTTAGACAGAAAATATAAGTGTGGGACAAGATTATAAATGTTTTTTATTTTAAAGACATAAATTAGTTTATTTTTAGAAAAATAAATTATATATTTTTTTACATTTAAGAAAAAAACAAATTTCACCCAAATAATGTTTAATTAAATAAAAAGGAAAAAAATGGTTTTTTATAAATAAAATATTACTTTTGTTTTGTATGGTTCGGCATAACATTTATATTTTTTAAGAAATATAATTAAATTGAATAAATCAATCTTATAAATTTTTATTTTATTTTATAAAAAACCAATTTATGTTTTAGTGGGAACCACATATACCAAAAATCAAATACCACTGAACAACATTATAAAAAATTCAAAACAAATCCACCGATCAATGAAATTAAAAATTCAAAACACCCAAATTCATGAAATAAAAATTTGATAGAAAACCTTAGGCCATGTGATCTGAGCCATGAGCCATATCCTACATCACATCAGGTTCACATCATCCATCATTCCATCGTCCCCATCAAATTTTCCATCATCATCAACCACGTCAGCCGAGTCCTATCACCGACTATCATCATCTCGAGTTACCACCGTTGATATCTCCATCCAAGAACCACCATAATCACCACTATTATAACCCCACACCAGTTTCTAGGGACTATCAAAGTCCATCATATCCACCGTAAAAACCATATCATCACAAACCATAAACAACATCATCGAAAAAGACTCTAATTGATCGACCACTGTAGAAGAAGTAAAAAAACCTTCACCAATAACATGAAGAAGAAATGTGAAGAAACAAAATGTTTATATTATTTTTGTCATTTCCACATCTAAAATACTCCCTCATAAGAGAGTAATATAAACAAAAATTTCAACAAAGAAGCAAACCAAATCAGGTTATGTGAGCAGCATTGTTGGCTACCAAACCCCACCTCTCAAAACCTCTATGGAACCACTGCTCCAAATTCAACTCAAAGAGGAGATAAGGGACTTGATGTCAGGGTAGGTATTTAAAGAGACGAGGGCTCCTAACATCTACATCATGATGAGAATGAAAAAAATATACAAATACAAGAGTGAGTCGACATATGAGTGATTGAAGAATCCTCAACCACTAAACCAATTATCCCAAAAACACTGTGTTACCATCTCTCCAGGTATGACCTGGAATTGAATGGTGGAATAAGAGGTCATAAAAAGATAGAATCGGGAAAGGGTTTTAATAATGAATACCTTCACTGGGACTAAAAAATACTCCCTGTGAGTCTTACACTAAGAAAACCACACCACCATGAAAGATGAAATAATACGTCATAATCCAGATTGGAAACCAGATTGCAGAGCATGAAGATGGATAAAGTAGGTAAAAATAGGTTAAAAAAAGAAGGAAAGGGAGATAAATGGAACTCATATGTGCCAATGACTAAGCAACTGATAGTTTTAGGAGGTAACCCTAGGTAGAGTAGAGGGCGATAGGGAGAGAGACGAGAGAGAAATGGGCTATCAAAGAAATAGAATGTAACATTCTCAACACCACCACATAATTAATTAAATTGAATAAAATTATTAATCAAATCAATTTAAATTTTTCTAAAATTATATGTATATATTATATATTTTTAAGGTAATAAAATCTAATATGAAAAAAACTATAATTTTCACTATTCATCTTGAAATCAATTATTTTGAAAAAATAAAAAAAATTAATCCTATAATCATTTTCACACACTGAATCCAAATATGGAATTATTTATATTATATAAAAATTATATAATTGGTATAAATAGTTGTAAAATTCAAAATGTATAATGTATTAAAACCATTTTTTTGGAAAATATAACATATGTTTTAAATGGTCAATTTTTTTTTATAAATTAAAACCAAAATTTTCAAATTATAGAGTCACATATGAAATATGTATTGGTCTTATAAAGAGGTTTTTATTAATTTCCAATATATACTTATATACTAATAATTTTGTAAAAGTAATGTTATTTTTAAAAATAATATTTTTCACTATTCATCTAAAATCAATCATTTTAGAAAAAGCCAAAAAATTTATCCTAAGCTAGCACTAAAATTATAAATAAAAAATAAAGTATATTTTTTCAAATTCAATTTCTCAAATTTTATATTTTATGTTTAAAAAAATCATAATATACAATGTGAAAATGTTTTTATAGCATAAATGTTTTTAAATACAAGCTGTTATTATTTGTAATTTCTATAAAACAATAAAAATCTAGAATTAATCAATCAATATTATATTTTATTAAAATAATAATTTAAAAATATTATACATAGTTTTTTTTAATAAAAAGTATAACATATAAAAAGATATATTCTTAAAAATAGTAATGAATTATGTAATGTTTTATAAAATATCCTTATTATATATATAAATATATATATTAATATATTTCATAATTTGGTTACTATTCTTCATACATACTAATTGAATGGCTAGGATTTATTATTCTAAAAATATAATGATTTTTTATTAGTTTGTTGTTGTGTATAGAATAAGATATCCATTATATTTGACTTAATTAGAGTAAAACATATATTCAAATCTTAGGTCATTACATCCCTATTTTATCCACCCCTTTTCATTCTTAATAGGGATCAGTAATTTTGGGATAATTTATACCATGCTTATTATGAGACCTAAATGATTTTTTAATGAAATTATTGGTGTTTCTCTGATTGAAAGTTTTCATTGATTTTCTTCTATTCAGGTTTTTATTATTATTTTACTATTTTCATTGTTTATCCTTTTGTTCCTTTGATCCACTATATTAGTAAATATATTTTATTGAGGGGATAATTTCTAATAAGAATAATACCTTATTATTATTCCTATGAAACTCTTAGGTTCATTTTATAATTTTAAATTTGAATTGGGATTTATGGAATTCAATAGATTTAGAGACCTATTTTTATTAGGTTGGGTTTATTTACATTTTTGTTCTAAACATGTATATTCTTCTAGAATATTACTAATTTATCATGTCATGTTCTAACTTGGTGAATTTATAGTTATAGAAAGTGTTATAGTAGGAAGAATTATAACAACTATAAATATTCATTAACAATTAATTAATTTACTTATTTTCTTTCCTTATCCTTGGAGTTTCAGGTCTAATTCATTCAAATTTTCAAAAATTTAAGGTTACAGTTCCATGTACACAGTTTGCATGGATTTAGTTTTCATAATATTAATAAATATAAATGAATAATTAATTCCTTTTCAATGGAACTTTTTATGGTTTATGTAAGGATTTTCTATCTATTTGGTCAAATTATGAGCCTTTCTATGTTTTTTTGTAAGGGTATCATAGTCAGTGCATGATTTGGTAAACTATGTTGAAAAACTATATAATCTAACCAGATTTAAAAATTTCAGAATTTCTTTATCTACCCTTACTTGAAAGAAACCCTCATGATCTCTCTCTCCTCATTACTCACATGATCAAGACACTAAGGTTACCTATGAAACTTCCCCTCCCCACTTATTTGGATTTCATTAGTTTAACATCGATTCCTAGTGTATTTATCAATGTTATAATATTTTTTCTTCTCATTCTATTATTCGTTTTCTCCCTCATATTTTACCATATTTTCCCTATCTCATGAGGATATGTTATCCAAACCCAAGGTGAGGTTTAAAAAAAAAATCTCTTATCATTATTGATGTTAGGGTGGGAATATTGTTCTATGGGAAATCTTATTCCTATATTTAAAGGGTTTTCACCATCTAGGCATGATTTTAGTAGGATTACTCCTTGCATAACTCTGTATAATTAAAACAATGATTTCATGTGATTTTAACCTAATCATTTATTTTCTATGACCCTTTTTAGCTTACGTTTTGTTATTTTTGATAAAATAAATTAGTTTATATTGTATTTAATTGAATGAAAAAATGGTTTCTTTTTGATTTTATGTTCAAACCTCTTTTTTAAATGTTATTGCACATTTAATATTTGATATATTATTTGATTTGAATTTTTTAATTTATTTACTAACCCTTGATAGTTGTTTTGGTTTCTAAAATATAATAAAGGTATCTTATTTAAATCACTATACATGGTTGGATTAAATAAAGATATTGTTTTTTTTTATTTTTGTGTTATTTGACATACTCCTAGAGTGTTTATGTGATTTTGTTCTGAAAGTGGAGTTCTATTTTTGGTTATAAATAGTGTTTTATTTTTGTATAAATCATGTTATGTTTTTCCATTATGGGATTGAGATCCATTTTATTTTAAAATTATCATTTCAAATCATTGAACCAAATTTGGTTGTAAAAATGAATTTCATGTTTTGGTTCATTAATAGAGGTATCAATGCCTCAATAGAACTTTTTAAAAGGGAATTTTTGAGAATGTTTTGAAAATAGGTTTATTTGTTTTTGAATTTATTATGATTTCCCATATAATTTATTTACTCACCTACACTTTATTGTTGATGGGAACCTAGGAACTTAGGGTTTGGAAGCATAAAAGTTATATGGCCATTTTTTTAGTTGAGTATGTCTCCCAAACTAGTGAATTAATATATAAAACACTAGAACAATAATAATTATGTTATTATATTTATCCCACCCAAAAGGGTATTTTACTAACTTATGAAGTCATCTAAAAAGGTAACACTATCTTTAGTTTCCCTTGGGAATCCCCTATGTTGTTATCTATTTTCTGTTTTACCTTTTTATTGTGTTTTATTGATATTTTATCCTTTACATCAATATTACTATTAATATTTAATTTTATTACCTTTCTCTTATCTACTAATACTATTTTATATTATATTTCACTCCCATATTTCTTATGGTTTATATATCTAGTTATTCACTTGTATTATCTATAGTTAACTAATTTTAATAATTATTAGTGTAACATCTGGAACCAAATCACCGAGTCTGAACTAAAATACCACACGTCCTCAGGTGCACCTACCTGTATGCCAAAGACTACCAACTTATAACGAGGGTCCAATTTAAAATTATAGTGAGACTATACCCTCAATGAAATAATATAATAAATATATAGACCTCATCATTTTTCCGTCCATAATTTGAATCTTTATAAAGGAATTAACTTTTTTCCATTTCAAGGATCTTTTTAGGTTTAGAGTTTTAGGGATTTAGGTCATAACTATTACATAATAAACCATACAATAAACGTTGGAAAATTTCTCATAGTATCTATTTTTCCGCACAATACAATACTTTTATAAAAAATGTTTTCTTTTATGAAAAATATTTATGATTTTCCAGTTGATTTCTTATTTTGTCCCACTCATCCTTAAAACCTATGAAAAACATTTTAAATTTTTTTATGAGTATGAAAATATCCGTAAGGGATAAAAAATAAATAAATAAACCTGTAATCCTATTTTAAAAACACATGATCATATAAAGTGAGTTTAAATTTAACATAATTAACATTGAGATCAAATAATCATGTACTTATACATAAAATAATTTTTACTCTCGAATTTGTTTTTTCATAAAATGCATTATAAGAATACATAAAGGCAAAATCAAAATCTTGAGGGTTTCATTAAAAAGATGAGAATTCATGAATTGTTTTTTTTAAATAAAAATATTTACACTGAAAGGGAATAAACATTCTTTTAAAGAAAAAACATTAGATTATATTTTTTAATTAAAACTATTTCCATGAAAACTCATTATCAAACATAAAAAATCATGTAGGTTCCTTGGTACATCATATTCTTCAAACCCTTACAAGAAACCTTACAGGTGGAATAACCAATATGATCAACTTCCAACATAATTATCTGGAGAAAATAATAAATACCCCATGCATTAAAGTGCTATACTAGGATTAACCAATCATAAAAAATTTCCAAGGACCAAAAAATTTATAAAATACATAGAATATTGTATTTACATTAAAAAAATCATAAAAATACCACTTTAAACCCATAATTAATTTTTTTTGGATATTTATATATTCTATTCCTTTAAAACCCATTTTTCAAAACCAATATACCTAGAACTAATGGAAGGAGGGTTTTTCTATGACAAAGACATGGAATATAATAAATGAATTCAAAACATAAAATAATGGTTAGTGTGGAGGGAAAATCCTTTGATGAAATATATGTTAAAATAATTTTTTTCCTTTTGTAAAGAATGTCAAAACATTCTATAAAAATATTCCTTTTGTAAACCTGTGAAAGAAAGTAAAAAGAGATATAAAATGTAATTTCAATTCGTTTCTTTAATTATAAATACATTTAAAAAATTTTTTTTTGTATATTTACATGGAAGAAAATGATTTAGAAAATAAATATTTAAAACATTTAGAATGAGGATATTAAGTTAAAGTGTCCCTTACCTTGAGTCCCACTCATCATGTACGTTCTTTATGTCATGAAATAACATTATTCGGTTAATTATTTAATTTTTTATTAATTTTTTCATATTTATTATAAAATTTATTTTATCTATTACCATGCTATATTTTAATTTTATAATCCATTAAGTTCACGTCGGAAGTTTTGATAATATTTGGCTCATATGTCCAAAATGACTTTTTAGGATGACTATATTCAAAGAGATCATTATTACACCACCTATAGAATAATAATCAGGAAATTATTATTATTTATATATGTCAATTATATTTTTAAAACTAACCATGAATGATGGTTATGAAAAATGAACTATGTTATAATCATAGAGATGGTATGATGTATATACACATGAGTAACATTTCCATTTTTCCAAAATCATGATTTAAAGAAGGTAAGTGTTATTTTATTTTTAAAAAAATATTATTATATAATAAAAAATAATTCTTAAAATATTATTATTTATATCTACCATGTGACTTGGTCATAAAAAATGAATCACATCGCTTTATGGAGGCGGTAATCCACATGTACGCACAAACAACGTTATAATTTTTCAATGGATGTAAGATAAGGAATTAGAAGATATATTATCTTTAAATAATGACAAATATGTCATTAATATAATATATATATATACATTAAATTCATCATTATAACTATCTATGATAGGTGACAATGGAAAACAAATTATATTGGTTCGAGATGCAGTAATTTTCCTTTTACACGAATGATGGTTTGATTTCCCATTTTATAGAAAAAGGATATTAATATAGGTTATTACATTTACATTAAAAAGTATCAGTATATTGAATATATTTATAATATTATTTTAGCATGTTTTAATAATATTTTAAGGAGTTATATTAAGAAATAAAACTAAAACAATCATTTAAAAACTATACGTCTTCTTTGGACAACCTACTTTCCTTTGCAACTTATGCCCTCTAAGGATAGTATTATTCCCAAAATAATTCCTCTTGAATATAAATAGGTATTTTAGGAAGGTATTTTTTAGGAATTTTTCAATCTATAGTTCTCAAATTGTGTGATTAATAGAGGAAAGGAGTTCCCCTTTTATAACTGAGTGGATGGAATTCTTGGAATTTAAATTGTTTTAAATGAATAAAAATTAATTATAATATTAAAGTGGATATAAATTGGTATAATTAGAATATAAAATGTTAATGGGTTGAAAAACTTGAATCTAATAAAAGTTGGACTAATTTAGATTATGTTTTTACACTTATCTATTTATTTTAATGTTATCTATTTATTTTAATCCCTCATTAACCATTTTGATAATTATGGTGGTATAAATGTTTTTTACACTATAGGGTTCAAGAAATGATAATAAAATGAAAAATAACCCATAAATTGAACATTTTTGATATTTTAAACCATATATATTTCACTTTACTGATGATAATATAATTATAAATTTTAATTCATTTAATAAAATATTGTTTATTATAAAATATAATAAATAAAAATGTTAGAAATACATGAAACATAATAAAATAATATGTGTCTAACTCATATAAAATGGTTAGAAAAATGAAATGTATTAAATGATAAAGAGGTTATTTCTTTAAAATAGTCACCCAATCAAATTTATATAAGTTTAGATATCATTTTTGACCTTATCTTATGTATTAAGCCATAGGTTTACCAATTTAACTTTAATTATTGTAATGAAATTTCATTATTAAAGGGTAATAATTTTACTTAAAAGTTGATAATTGGCACATAAATTTCAAAGTGATAAAATATTAGACTATTTATCATCCTAACTATACTATTTATATACTTATATGATTTTAAAATAATTTAATAAATATATATCTAACATAAAATACTATTAATGACATTTTAAGATCTATTCATATAATTTGACTTTGAAAACAACATGAAAGAAATGGAATTAAAATATAAAAATTTTAAACATCTAAAATATGTTATATATCTTGATAATTTGTGGGATACTTTAAATCATCCAAAAAATATGACTTTTAGTGTTCTTAAAATCATTTAATTGATTTTTCTTCTTCTTTTACAAGAACTTTATTGGTTTAAAATTAACATTTATGTAATTATTTCATCACTAAAAATTCAAAATAAATTTCCATGATAAAAAAATCTTTAATATTTAAAATTAATATTTATAACTAAACATAATTTCTTTTTATCCATATCAAAAAATATTACAGATATTAAAAGTAAGAGAGTGACACTTTGACAATATATTCACTTAGAATAATATATAAGTCATTTTTAAAGAAAAATGAACAAAATTTCCACATATAATAATAATGGTTGTTCATGGTAAAACCACAATAATTAATTAGATTAATGTAAAGTGTTAGGGTTATTTTTATCCCTTATCATATTATTTATAACATTAATTACATGATTTACCCTTATCGAGGTGATAATATTTATTAAGGTTACTATTTATAATGACCTAAAATAAAATAGACTTATTTAAAAAAATTGAACCTCTTAATTTAAAATATGGGATCTATTTTTTAGGATTTAGTTTCTATAAGCGAAAATATAAATTTTAATATAAATGCATAAAACACAGTGAAAAAATTCTTTTATATAAATGGGTTTTAAAGATCAAAATTGAGCATATAAGAAGATAAAGAACAATGATAATTAAAATATAATTAATTATATTATATAAAATTAAATAAAAACTATGTTATTATTAGATAATATTTAATGAATATTTATAATATTGAATTGAAATAAATGAAAGTTATGCAAAAATTTGTATTTTTTTATATTCACTTAAAAATCAATATCTTCAAGAAAATACCAAAAATTTATCATAAGATAATTTTGACATGTTCAATTAAAAAACTTTATATTTTTTATATAATACCATTTTTAAATGTTCTAGAAATTAATTTTATTATTCCCTCATAAAAACAATAAAACCATTTTTTGAAGAAAACATATTTCTAAGGAATAAAATGATTTTACTAAACATTTATTACTTATTTAGGAAGAATTAATTAATGAATTAATATTGAGTATGACCATTATAAGTATATTTTATATTTTGGTCAATTATATTCTTACCCACTAATTTAATTTATCAGTTATAATGATCATATTATAATATTTTGTTGTTTATTTGAGCTCGGTGTTGTGTTTCCTATATTCTATTATCTTCTTTGAAAATATCAGGATATTAAATTCTCCCATGATTTAATAAATTAGAAACACATAAATTGAAACTAGTCTTGATAATCAAGGGATTGATATTATGAAATACCTTTTTAGAGATCCAACATTATAAAAATTATTTATGAAACTTCCTCTTGAAAAGAGGGAAAGGGAAACATTAATGTCTTTTGGAATAACACACACTAGATTTCAAAATAGGAGAACATTAGTAAGAAGTCAAAATATAGACATGAAGGAAAAATGTAATGTCCAAATAATAATGGTGAGTGATAGAGAACACTGATCACAAGAAAGTAAATCACAAGGATGTTAATAACCAAAAAAATATAAACCAACATTGTGTGAAAAGAACATCAATTTATTATAAATGATGTTAATAGGGTAATTTTTTTATTTCAAGATACTTTTCCTTTTTTAGGAATTACTTTACTATCTAGAAAAAAAACATAAGAAAATATACTAACTTGAGAAGTAGAATTTCACCATTTAATAAATTTCCTCTACAATATCATATTTTTCATCAAATAATGAGTATTCAAGATTAATTTTTCATGCCTGAAGCACTAATATAATATTTTAATGGATTGCATAATTCCAAAAAAGGATAAAAATCTATTCCTCCCATATTTAGATAAAAAACAAAATAGAAATAGATAGTACAGGGATAAATAATATCCAAAAGTTTATAAAACTTCATACAAAGAAATACAACATCAATCTAAAATGCCATAATAATACCAACCAAATTTTATCTTCTGTCATTTAATAAATAACCAACCCTTAAATTCTTCAAATTATACCTAAATAATATTTAAACCTAAAGATTATAATAGTTTAATGAAATATTCTTCTATGATAAATTTAACATTTATCCTTAATCTACATCAATCACTCTTAAAGTATTTTTCTAAAAAATGTATATTCGCTAATCATATAATATTCAAGGTATTGTAATAATTTCCATAAATAAACTAAATCACCATGAAACTACATTAAAATTATATATGCTTCAAAATTATAATTCAACATTTATTCCTCAAATAAAATCCCATAATATTATGTTTACCTTAATCATATAATGTTTCAAAAAATTATATAGATCTTCTCCCAAAATATAATTGATAACTTAATCACAAAATAATTTTTCAATCCCATGATTAATAATACAATAAAATATATGTTCCAAAATTTTAATAAACCACAATTTCCTCAATATTAAATTTCATATAAACACTGAAGGTTATCAACAAATTTAAATTTATGTGCAAAAAAAATCATTATTCCTTAAATAAACTTTTCACTAAAACACATAATAAACCTGAAGGTTGTATTGACATAAATGTCTCCCAAAATACTCATATTCATCCTATAATCCCATCACATAGAACCTAAAAAGGTGGTTTCTATTCTCTTTAAATTTTTATCATACTTAAACAGATAAACCCATGATGTTATCCATAACTCTTAAGTTCACCTCACATGAAAACATCATAATCACAAAAATTATATAAACATTTCCTCTAATGAAAAATATAAGGACCCAATCCTTATTTAATCCATAATTTTAATATTTATAAATGAGTTAACTTTTTCACATTTTTAGTATCTTTTATAATTTATATTTTTACAAAATTATGCCACAACTCTTATATAATAACTAATATATTAAAATTTGGAAACTTCTTCTTAGTATCAATTATTCCCAAAATACATGTATTTTATAAAAAATATTTTATTTCATGATAAATATTTAAAATTTTATAATTTATTTATTATTTGTTCATACTCATCCGTAACCCTATGAAATTTTTTTCAAAAAATTATATGAGAACTAAAAGCTCAATAAGAGACATAAAAGAATTAAAGAAACTCATTAATCCATTTTAAAACCACAAACTTAAGAAAATCGAGTGTTCCTTTAACATAATAAACATTGATACCAAATAAACCTTTAGATACACATAAAATCATATTTACTACCCAAATTATTTTATAAGACCTTTATAAGAAAATATAAATGCAAAATCCTAGTAATGAGGGTTTCTTTGAAAACATGAGAACCCATGAAAAATATTATGTTAGAAACATAATTTTTACCCTAAAGGGGATAATAATTCCTTTACAAAAAGACCATTATATTACCTTTTTTAAATCAAAATATTTCCCTCAAAACATATGAGAAAGTATAGAAAAATCATGTAGGTTATTTGGGACATAATATCCATAAAACCCTTACATGGGGAATAATAAATACGATCAACTTATAACAGAATTATCTGTAGAACATAATGAATACCCAATGTATTAGAAAACTATACTAGTATCCCTCTACCTTTAACAATTTATAAGGACCATAACATGTTTAAAACACATTAAATATTTTATTTCCATTAATAAAAAAAATAGACTTTTTAACCCATAAGTGAAACATTTTCAGACATTGATATAACTCTTTCCTTTAAGACCCATTATTCAAAACTAAAATACCTCGAAAAATGTGATGGAGGATGTTTATTTGATGAAAAAATGTTTTATTATAAAGGAATACATAATTAAAAACAATGGTTATGGTGGTGAAAAAAATCTTTTGATTCCATATATGTTAAAATAGAACATTTGTTTTTTCCTTTTGTAATGAAAGTCAAAAAATTTCAAAAAATATTTCTTTTTGAAAACAATTGAATGAAATTTAAAACGGAGACATAAAATGTACTATTTAAATCATTTATGTTCACATAAATACACATATAATATAACATTAAGAATATGGACATGTAATAAACATATTTATAAAATAAATATTCAAAATATTAACCAAAATTCAGTTTTATTATTAGGTGAAAAAACCATGAAACAAAAATGTATGGAAGGGGAAAATGTCAAGGGGTCCTATAGAAATGAATCCCAAGAACATATATAATCACAAAATTATTTCATCTAGGTGGAATGGATCCAGCACAAAAGAACTCCAAAAGAGGCCACTCTTGGGAATCCTTAGTCGCAACAAATTCTGCACACTATTCACTTCTCGTCACATGTAAAGAATATTATTGCCAAAAGAGATAAGGGACCTAAATATAAGAATAAAATACATGATCTTCTATGGGGTAGAAAATTGACCATCGAGATATTTTTAAATGATCTTAGAGTCCATCTCTACTACATTTAGAGAAATTTTATTGGAGTGGAAAAGCATAAGGATGCTGAGAAAGACATCAGTGTATTCCCTGAGAGAGTCTCCATGTCCAAGAATATGTTGAAGGAAAAATAACTGAACTAAAGAAGATATTAACTACCCCCACTCCCTACATACACCCCTAACTTCAAGATTCATCAATATTAATTATTCACCCCTATTCGAGGGGGAGGGGGGTCCATCACACCCAATTCCCCATAGAAGAGTGCATAATCAAAGGAATTAAACTGTTGTTCATGAAACACCTAATGGACAGATCCTCCTCCCAATTATTTAAAAGACGGAGAACTCTGTAATAAGGAACCTGGTCCTTTTTCTCATGGAGATAGCAGATGACAGGGGTCTATTGTAGCATGAGTTGTTCTGTGCTTCCCATATACACTAACATTCTACTGTAAATATAAGAGACTGAGCCTTCCTATCAAGCATATTGTTGAAATGCCCACTGTACTAGAGTATAAGAAATTCCTCCAGGGTGGTCATTGATGTGATTCAAGTGGTGGGATCTACAATGGATGACCATATCATTAATGCCCACTTTATTTGAAAAAAAAATATGAAAATGAATTTTCTCCTAATGAATCATGCAACATGAACACATGGAGATGAGATGAACCCCCTTTACTTTCACCACCAGATCAGTATGAAGGGTGTGATTATGAAGCCTTCACACCAAGAAGTTGTACTTATGTGGGATGCCCTTTCACCAAAGAAGACTCCCCCACTCATCATTTCCTTGAATCATGTTCATTGATTTTCTGTAATAATAGGAATAAAATACACCAAAATCATAACCTATGAAGATAAACTTATGAGATTCTGATATAATCAAATATAATATTTTGAGTGTGGTTCAAGATGGATTGTATGAAGGAGGGATAAATCATGGATTAGTTGAAGGTAATATCTAGAACGTGACATCCTAGATAAACTATAACCCATCCCACCCAGTTGAAGTCAAAAAAGTTGAAGTCCCCACTTCAAAAAATCTATTGGGAGAGTTGAATACGGGCTGGAATGTGCCTTCGAATATATTTACACAAGGGGGAAATATGGAATTTGGGTGAAATCATGTCTTTTATATATTTTCTAGTAATAAATATTCTCTAGATAGAGAACCCTTTGATGACCTCCCAATACATTCTCACCTAAAGAAAGTACATCATCTCTACCACATTCTTAAAATTAATGCCTTCATTGGCCACCGATTTTTCTAGCTTTTTCTATGATGCCTAGTGACATAAAAAATGAGGGTTTCAAGGTAAAATGCCCCTTATCTCAATTATATTCAGGAATAATAAAGTTATGTTAATTATTTTCATTTTAAGAACATTTTTCATATTTATTACTACTTTTATTTCATCTATTACCATTTTACATTTTAATTACTTAATTAAATAAGTTCCCATCATTCGTTTTGATGATATTCGACTCATATGCCCAAAATGACTTTGATAGGTTGACTATGGTCAAAGAAGTGATTATTAAACCATATCGAGAATAATAATAATGAAATAATTATCACTTTTATATAGAAATTTTACTTTAAAAACCAACCATGAAATATGGTTATGAAAATTGAAATATGTTGCAATCTTCGAGACGGTAGGCCGTACGCACGTATGAGTAACATTTAAATTTTAAAAACACCATTATTAAAAGAAGTTAAGTATTGGTTTATCATTACTGAATTATTATTATATCATAAATATCATAATATTTATTTAAACATTCTTATATATTCCAAACATGTGAATTTTTCCTAAAAAATGAATCTTATGGATTTGTGAAGGTGGTAATCCACACGTACACATGAATGACATTATCATTTTTTAATGAATGAAATGATAAAAAAGATAATGATATATTATATTTAAATAATTTATAAATATGTTACTAATAACATATATATATACATTAAATCTATAATTATATCTATCTATGAGAGGTAGTGATAGAAAATGAATTACAACAGATTGTGAGGCATAGTCCACTGTACACACAAATGCTGGTTTCATTTTCCATTTGATGGATATAGGAGATATATATAGGATATTATAATGATATAAAAAATATTAAAATATGGAATATAATAGTATTATTATTTTATAATTTATAAAGAATATTTGAAGGTGGTAGAAGATGAAATAAAACTAAAATATTTGGATAAAAACTATACATCTTCTTTGTATAACCTCCTTTACTTTACACCTTAAGTCCTCTTAGGTAGCTATTATTCTTAAAATAACCCCTCTAGAATTTGTATATGGATTTTATAAAAGTAATTAGGTATATATTGGCTAAAATATGGTGATCAAATGGTGTGGGGAAGAGAGGGAATGAGGTTTCCTTTTATAAGCGAGGGGAGGGGCATTCTTGGAATTTCATTAGATATTAAATTATTAAAAATAAATTTTCATGTTGAAGTTGATAAAATTTTAAATACTTTGAAGTTAATATGAGTATGGGTCTAAATAATTTCATCCAAAAATACATTTGGGCAATTTTAGATCATATTTTTCCCCTTATGTCATTGTTTCAACCCCTATTAACCTTTTTGACAATAACAACGATATCAATAATTTTTACACTTTAGGGGAAAATAAAGTTAAATTAAAAGGTAAAATGACCCATAAATGGAAAATGATTAATATTTAAAATTATATATAATTAAAATGGATGATTATAATATTATTTATGAATTTTAAATCATTTAATAAAATATATTTTATTATAAAATATCGTTAAAGGCATTTTTTAAATACATGAAATATTATAATATAATATGTGCCTAAATCATGTCCAAAAAATGACATGTAATCAAATATAAGAAGCAAATGGCTTTAATATTATCACCCAATCAAATTTATAAATTTTTAGATATCATTTTATACCATATCTTTTGGAATAACCCATTTGTTAACAAATTTTAACCATAACCGTGCTAATTAATTTTCAATATAAATGGGAAATAATTTCATTTATAAGATGAAAATTGGATTATAAATGTCCAAGGTATGACATATTATACTATTTAGCACCCAAATTTTCTTATTCTCATATTTTTTATAATTTTTAAATAATTTAATAAAATATATTTAATATAAAATACCATAAATGTCATTTATAAACTATTCACATAATTTGACTTTGATTATAACATGAAAATAATTATATTAAAATAAAAAACATTAAAAATTATATATAATGTATTATTTATCTTAAAAATTCATGGTGCCCTTTAACTCATCAATAAATATTACCTTTAGAGTTTTTTAAATCATTAATGTTTTTTACTACTTACACAATAGTTGTGTCAGTATTGCATAAAAAATTAAAGTAATTACTACATCAATAAAAATTAATAATAAATTAACATGAAAAAAAATCCAACTTTAAATTTACCAGTTATAGCCAAATATTTTTTTTATCGCCATAAAAAAAATTTATAGAGATTAAAAGAAAGGGAGTGGGATTTTGACTATATATTTATATAAAATAATATATATGTCATTTTCAAATAAAAATAGAAAAAAATTTAAAAAAATTAGAATCTTGGATGAGGATGGTTAAGCCCAACTAATCCAATTGATTTAAGGACATTGATAACATTATTTTTAGTCCTTATCATATTATTTTTAACCTTAATTATGTAATTTACCCTTATTGAGGTGACAATATTTAATATGAAACCATTCATAATGAACAAAAATAAAAAATACATATTTTCCAAATTTTATCCTTATGATTCAAAATATTGGATTAATTTTTCAATAATAAATTCATATAAGTATGAAAAATAAATTTTTATATAAATGCATAAAATGTAATGAATTTTTTTTAGAAAAATACATTTTATAGAAAAATTGAACATATAGAAAGATAAAGTATTATGATAATTAAAATATAATTTTTAAATTATATATAATTAAATAATAATTAAGTCTCTTTCTGATAAAATTCAAATCATAATGATACCTTATAATTTATTGAAATGACAGTTTTACAAAAAAAAGTATTTTTTACTATTCACTAAAAAAATATTATTTTTAAGAAAAGAAGTAAAATTTATCCTTAGATAATTTTGACATTATGAATTTAAAAATGATATCATTTTTATCAAATATAATTTCTAAAATTTCTAGAAATTAATTATAGTATTAAATCACAAAAACCAATATAACCATATTTTAAAGAAACCATATATTTGAAGAATAAAATTACTTTAATAAAAATTGATTTATTATTTTATAAGAATTAATCAATACAATTGAATTGGGTATGAAATATATAAATATATTTAATAATGTGGTTAATCCTATTCATACCCACAAATTTAATGGATAGTTTATAATGATCATATTTTAATACTCCATGGTTTGTTTGAGCACAGTGTTTCATATCCTATATGCTAATGTCTTAATTTAAATCATCAAGATATTAAACTAATAAATAAACAACAAAAAATTTCACAATATATATTCAGTGTAAGGGGAAAGCCAATAACATACCAATAGTATGAATGAATGTGAAAACAATAGACTCAGCAATCACAATGGTAAATAAAACACCGGTAACCCACTATGAAAATCACATACATGAAAAAAGAATAAATGTACAAGATATTATAAAACTCAAGGCCTCAAATCATTCCAATATCCAAACTTTTAGTGAGGTATCCTACTCAAGGATTAAACCTTGGGCCTCATCCCAAATTATGCCTACATTAAGTGAAGACTTCTCATGTACCTAGGTTCCATGGCCTCTTGATCCAGGAGCGAGTACAACTCATTAGGATACTACCAATGTAGTTTAGTATCAAATTGATAAGATGTAGTGTAATATCATGTGATAAGATCAATATGAAGTAAATAGTAAAAACATAACTGCATAAACATATCATATATTTACCAAATAAAAAACAAGAAAACAACAAATATATACCAAGTGGTCATGCGCTTAATAAGATGCCATGAACCATGACCATACCTTCTTCATCATGACACTAGTATAGATATAAATTTTTATATAAATGTCTATGAACACAGATGATGAGATATTTCATAGTTTTTATCATAGGTTCACACTCTACATTTTCCAGTCGAAGTTATGGCTTTAGAGAAGAACTGAATGCCCCACCATAAAGGTGGATATTATTAGGAAAACTCTATTCCCCACCCTGAGGATGATTATTATCAAGAACAGTACATGCCCCAAAATTATGGTGGATGTTATCCCTAGATGACGGTATATTTCACCTGACATATATGATGTATTTGGATAATCACATCACCCCTTCGTGGAATTATCCCACATTGTCCTGTATCCAGTAGATTCTTAATTACCATGCATGTTACACTATCATAATGGAATAATTTACATGATCTGAACCATACCATCAAACGATACATAGTCTGTAGCCATCAATATGTCGTCATTCTCCCCCTCTAATGACTATCTAACCAAAACTAAGAAACTTGATCATACTGATACCTAAATAAAGGTTCCATAGGCTATTAAATACCACAATAAATATATATCATAATAAGTAATAATAAGTTATATCAGTAATTTTTCTTAAGAGGCTACCCACACCTATATTCAATCCCTATCAAGCATTTTCAAACAAGCTATGTGAACAAATGTATCACATTAAGGCAAATTTTTTATATATTTAATAATAGAATAGAATATTATCATGATTCATATAAACTATAAATTTTATCAAGATCAACATGGTCTACTAGGATATATATGAACACTAATTTAATAAATCAACATAAATAGTCTGACGGGCTACACATACACACACATGTGGTTAATCTAAAAAACATAGTCTCATGGGATTTAGGTCTCATGTGGAACAAAAAAACATCAAAGAGGGTCCTTGTAATTTAAGACACAAATTAGTGATCAAGCCTTATGAATTAGTTAATGGAAACAATATAATGAAAAATGGGCCTTCGTGGCCTAGGTATGTTTTTTTCAATTACAATGGGCATAGATCATTTAAATAATTACGTCTTAAGGGTCATTAATTAATTACAAATTTCATGTTATTCATAAAAAAGAAAAAATTTAGGGTCATTATACCAACATGTAAAACCTCATATATCATGCCTATAAATGTACATAATACTAAAGTCTAGAGTCCAAAGGACCACCTACCTCAAATGGAGTCATCTCTAAGCCATTCAAATCTAGACAACTTTTTCTGAGACAATCAAAGTCCATTCAGTGTCCAAAGTTGGACATATGTTTTTTCTCAAGAAAAATAATTCCAATTAATTAATTATAATTTAATTGTAATTAGATAAAATATAATAACAACTCACAATAAAGGGTGAAGCCACAATCATTGAATAAATTAGGAGATCACTGTCTAGATGAAACCTAGACCAACCATCCATGGATGATATTTATCACACTTCCAAATTCATTATGGGAAAAATCCCCAACATGATGTAACAAAACAAAGTATAATTTAATAAAATCAATTTTTAATAAGTGGAATAAAAAAACCAAATGAAATACCTTAGTTGAAATATCATTCAATAGAGTTAAAGCCACCCCAACACACTCTCGGTTCTAAGATGAGTAAAAGACCCAAATAAATTCAATGTTATGATGGCCAATTCAACAAAAAATGTAAAAAACCATAGAAATAATTATAAAGGGACATACCATCATCAAAACACTCATAAATAGTATGCATTCATCATTACAAAACATTATTTAACCATGTTGATCCATAACTATATCAGCCTCGGATAGTTCAATCAAGATCTAATGTAATTGTTATATGATTCACTATTTGGAGGAATTATAATGATCACATGAGAAGAAAGATGATCTAGAGGAAAATTATTTGAATATAATTGAGACATAAAAGGATATCAAGGGATTATACATACTAATAGGATCATTAATGATGAATGTCATGAAAATAAACTATTGTAAAAATAAGAAGAGGGCCAAGATCAAATAATAATGAATTATCTTGCTTGGATTCTCCTTTCGATTTCATAAAGATCCACCTTATATTGATGAATACTCTTGGAGTGAGGAATAGATGACTCCACAGTTGAGTGTATCTATAAAAACTAAGAAAATACATATAAAACTAGGGGGCCTCGGTTCCTAAAATAAACAAACATCCCCTGATCAAATATTTTCCATCACACCCCAAGAGCTCAACAGTGAAAAAATACACCTAGTGTAAGCTCACCTACAAGACAGTGATACCTACTAGGAATCATGATAAATTTATGCCTCATTTTCTAAACAGTGAGTCTTGTTACATAGCATGGTCTTCTGACCAAGCCATCAGCTAGCTAATGCTACTACTGCAGCATGGTAGTACTAGTAAAGCCTCCATCATACTCCTTAGCTTTGTGTCTCCCACTGATTACACTTTCAAGTCCAAAATAGATCTCAAATATGTTCAAACATGAAGTATCTCAGTTCAACACTGGGTTCTATGAATGATCCATCCACTAGGTGAAAATTTCAAACTTCCTCTAATATTTACATCCCCATAATTCGAGGGTTGCTATAATATAAAATACATTGAACATATAACAATTGAGAATTTTTGGTAGCCTATGAAAAATTAATCATGATAAATATTGATCCATATCCTCATATATGTTTGTGTTCCACCACCATGAACCAACTCACCACCTCAATGTTTCCCATATTGGGGAATATCCACAGTGCATCCATTTCACAACTTCAATAATAATGTCAGAAGTAGAGCCAAAAGCTCATTATTATCCAACATAGAGACCAAAATCACTAAAATAATCTAACTCAAAACACATTAATGTCCTTAACCAATTAATATTTATGTATCACTCTACTCCCGACAATAGGAATTATTTTATAAAACAAGACTCTGGTAGTCCAATGACACATCCGATGCAGTTCAGTTCCATCGTGCTTGATCAATGTAAGACACTAGTTTTTTATTGATACCAAAACATTGTACCTAGTTATGAGCCACACTAATGAGTCATTAAAAACCAAACATAACCTAAATATTCAAAACATTATATAAATCCTCAACTAATTCTTAAAAACCTCATTCACTCTGACAGAATGAGTATGATTCAGTTTAATCCCACTACACTTAGCTTCATGTAGAAAAACCTATCGATAATTTTTCTACCACCTACATTTAATAGTAATTAGACATTAAAACTAATGATTCATGAAACACCAATTAATATACCTTACACCTATGAGGAATCATTAAATCGATCAATAAACCTTACTGAATTTTGAACCGGCTTCGATGGAAAATACCCCAATTTATTCAACAACAATTTTCACCAGACACAAGTCTCCCTACCATGTGTCAACACACCCGTCATGAACCGAATATAGTAACCATCAAAACCAGTGACAAACCCAGCCTTTGACAAAGACCAAAGGGCATTCCTTATCCCCACAGGCTGGAATAAGTGACTGGGTGTCATATATTTTGGTTTGGGAATTATTTACCCAAATATGGATACATAAAACATAAAAAACAACCGATAAACCGAATCTGAAAAATTCATAAAAAAAATATTTAGAAAAAATACTAAACTGAATAAATATGTTTAAACATATAAAAAGTGATCCAACTACAAATAAAAACAGAATATAACATACCCAAGGACTCCACATGACAAGGGGTCATCACCCACAAGCCGCCTCCACAACTCCGCACCATGGATGAGAACTAACACCCCGAACCACCATCACCCAAAGACTTTCCTTTACTCGTGTAAAACATGAACAAGTCTTATTCAATCCAAGGGGTGTAAGTAGTGTGTGATCCCAATACCAATAGGATACCATCAAGATATTCTATAAGGCAAACAATACAATATAAAAATCATACCGTTTTTGATACACAAGAAGCGGTGGAAATAATTTCTAAAGAATAAAACTTTCAAATGTAAATAGTTTTTCAAGGGAAATTTTCCATGAATGAAAAAATTTAAGTAAAACATGTAAGATACTATATTTTATATCAAAAACCACCATATTTAAAAGATAAATACACAAGATTCAATGAGCGCCAATCTCAGGAACACACCTAGGTGCTAGGTAGTCTCGAATCCCATGTACCTCGTACCTCGGTGTAAACCATAGAAAATTATGTTCATAAGAACTAGACACTAGTGGGAAACATAATAATAACCTAGTGGTCCCAAATCATCATCAATATAGTTTTTTAGTGCTGTCGTTATCCATTTTTCTCAGTGAAACAGGGACAAAACCCATCTTGATCACCAACGTACTAGTACATATTCTCCCTCCTAGGTACCCGGGCTTCCCCCTTTGTGCTAAACCCATTATCTCAAGATACAAGAAGACATTATCACATATAAACATTATTTATGATCATAATAATCTCAAAAAAGTAGCTACACATGTTTTTCACCACTTACACCACTAAATAAAACCTTTAAAATTTCAAGAAAGCAACTTCACAAAAATATAACAATGATTTAGACACAAAATACATTCAAAAATCACACTTTGAACACCATGGGAACACCCATAGTCACCAAAACAGAATTTTCAGCACCAAAAAATTTCTATAAACCCATTACATGAGTTATAAAAAAACCCCATTTTTCATAACAGAAGATTGACATGTAAAACACCCAATTTAACACCAAATTGGTACCTAAAAATCATTTGATCAACAAAACCCACCAAAACCAAATTTCAAAAAAAGTATAAAATATTATAAGTGTGCTAAAAATATAAATTCAGTAAATATAACTCATCTAGAATTGATTTCCCAGGGAATCACCTACAACAATAATGAAAAACCTTGAATCTTTGTGCGAAAATCCTACCGCACCACCACCGCACCACTAGAGACTTATATCAAGACTAAATCCAAAATAATAGACCAAGAAACTAAAAATAAAACCCTTTATTTGAAGCCTTAAATTTTTTACATTAGGAACTTCAATAATAAATGGAAGAAAACCTAATAAAATTGAATGAAACACTAAGAAAATTGAAAGAAGAAGGATGAAGACCCACTTACTTGGGGGATTTTGAAGAAATCACCCCAAATACACCAGTATCTGAATTTTAAAACATCAAAAATGAAATTGAGGTTAAAATAAGGTAGATAAGGTCAATTGAGAACTGAAATGGGAGAAAAGAGTGAAAATTGAGGGAGTTATGAAGGAAACAAGTTACCTTTTTAAATCTGGAAGAATTGAGAAAGGTTGAGAAGTTTTTACATAATCTGTGAAGCAAACGAGATCAAAATATCAAGACAAGAATATGGGGTCACACCTAGGGATGTTGGATTTGAGTTGGAGGTGGAATAATTGAAGAAGCATTAAAATTGAATAATATATTAAATAAACAAATGTTTCATAAAAATGGAAATGGTCTTTCGGCCTGGCCCAATTACTTATAAAGAAACCAAATCCACCATTATTATAGATTAATAAAGATTAAAAATTTATATAGTGATGTTAATAGGTCAAGGGAGGCCATTTTTGAAGTGGAATGAGTGAAAAATGTTGAAAAATGAAAGATTTATAAAAGAAACAAAATTTATTTTTTAAATCTGGAAATGAGCTCATGGTTTAGCCCAAATTTTGAAAACCCACCATTTCCACCAAAATGCCTGGGAAACCCACATAAAAAGAAATAATTGAAATTAAATGAAAAATACATTTAAAATAAGTCATGTATGTGACAATTCTCCCCACCATGAAAAATTTTTGTCCTAGAAAGTCAACCTGAAGCTCGATCAGAAAACAAGAACATGTACTCTTCCTCAACCCATGAATTCCACTCCCATGTCTCATGTGTATCATTCCCTTGATACGAAATAACCCAGACCAATGGAATAGAATTTCCCTGAAGCACCTTTTCTTGGAAGTCCACTATTCGCACTAGCCACTCAATAATAGATAAATCTGGCTCTATATCCAACTCCTCCCAATTCAGTACATGTGATAGATCTGGGTAATATTTCATCAACTGGGAGGTATGGAAGACATCATGGATACATTTAAAATAACAAGGTAAATACAACATGTATTCCACCTTTACAATACGCTTAGTGATCTCAAAAGGTCTGACATATCGCCACATCAGCTTTCCTTTCTTTCCCAATCGACGATGGTCCAAACAAGGGGACACTTTCAAGAATACCCTATCACCATCATAAATCTATAAGTCTTAATGCCTCTGGTCAACATATTATTTATGGAGACTCTGAGTTGTTAATAAATGTTTTATGATCAACTTGACCTTCTCAAATGTCTCCTACACTAGACTCGGCCCCAGTAGTGAGGCCTCACCTACCTCAGCCCAACACAGGGGGAACCGACAAGGCCGACCATAGAGAACCTCAAAAGGAGAAATTTGAATAGAGGATTGGTAACTATTATTATAAGAAAAATAAACCAATCCCAATTGGATATCCCAAGAACATCCAAATTCTCGAACACATGCACGAAGCATGTCCTCCAAAATCTGATTCTCTCGCTATGTGTGACCATCTGTTTGAGGATGTTATGCCATTATCATCTTAATATGAGACCCCAAGGCCTCTTGAAGGCCTTCCCAAAACCGAGAAGTAAAATGGGGGTCTCTATCTGAGACAAATGCTGATGGAACACCATGAAGCCTTACCACGTCCTGAAGATACAAACAACCCGACTCATCCACTTTAGCAGTATATTTCATCAGAATGAAGTGGGATGATTTGGTCAGATGATAAATCACCACCCAAATGGAATTATTACCCCGAGGTGTATTAGTAAAGACAACAATAAAGTCCATGGTGACCTCATCCCACTTCTAGGTGGGAATGGTTAATAGATGGTAAAAATCAGAGGGCCTTTTATGCTTTGCTTTCCCTTGATGGCATGTGTAGTATCTCGACATGAAGTCTATGATGTCTCGTCTCATACCAAGCCACCAGAACTGCCGATAGACATCCTAATACATATCAGTGGAATCTGTATGGACATCCCACAGAGACTGGTGGCTATCCTACATCAACACCTTCCATAGAGATGATAGAACTACTAAACAACACTTGAAGCACAAGATTCCCTCAGGGGACGACGACCAATCAGAAGACGTCTCCCTACAATGAAGAAACTTCCTCAACCACTGAAAAAAATCATCACTAGGTTGCTCCCACTGAATCAACTCCAAGAGAGAAGGAGTCAACATAACACTCACCAAGAAGGCACCCCCATTTTTCTCTTTGGTCTCCACATGCATCTGAGCAAAGAGCCCCATCAAAGTCCACTCATCACTGGAATTCTTCAAAGCCTGAACTAGAACTCTTCTTCTCAAGGAATTGATCACCACATTACCCTTTCCTAGGGTATAAACAATGTCATATTTTAACCCTTGCAAGTAATCGATCCAACGGCCCTGCCTCATGTTGAGGTCCTTCTACGAGAAGATATAGGCAAATATTTTGTGATTAGAGTATAACACATACTTATCCCCAAGGAGATATTGATTCCAGGTCTTCAAAGAACGTATCACTGCTGCCAACTCCAAGTTGCGGGTCAGAAAATTCTTTTCATGTGGTCATAGTTGGTGAGAGCCATATGACACCATGTGATCATCCTATATAAGCACACAACCAAGACCCATACCTGAAGAATGATAATAGAGCATATACCCCTTCTCGGCCTCAATAAAAATCAGCACAGGGGAAGTAGTCAACCACATATTTGGCTCCTCAAAGGATTCCTGACATTATAGGCCCCATAACAACATCACCCCTTTCCTAGTGAGTGCGGTCATCAGTGAAGAAAGATGAGAGAAATCCTGAACGAATCTCCTTTAATAACCATCCTTGCCAAGGAAACTCCTTATCTCAAACACATTCTTCGGTTTCTCCCATGACATAACCAAACTGATCTTCCCAAGGTCCACTAAAACCCCCTGATCTGAGATCACATGACCCATAAATTTCACCTCCCTGATCCAGAAAGTGAACTTTCATAACTTTTCATAAAGGTAGTGATCCCTCAAAGTTCCCAAAATGATCCTCAAGTGATTTTCATGTTCCTACTCAGACACATAATATACTATAATGTCATCCACAAACACCAAAACTAATGAATCAAGATACTGGTGTAACACCCTATTCATGAGTTCCATAAAGACCACTGGAGAATTGGTCAATCCGAAGGGCATGAACAAATACTCAAAGTGGTCGTACCTGCTTCGGAAGGCTGTCTTCGGGATATCTACCTCTTTCACCCAGAGTTGATGATATCCCGAACGCGAGTCTATTTTTGAGAACTAATATTTCACCTTCAACAGATTGAACAAATCATCTATTTTGGTAAAAGGGTATTTGTTCTTAATTTTTACCTTATTTATCTTCCAATACTCAATGCACAACTGGAGGGATCTGTCACCCTTTTTCACGAACAACGCAAGAACAACCTAAGGAGATAAGTTCAGAAAAATTAATTCATTGTATTATAATTCGTCCAGTTGTATATTTAATTCCCTCAGCTTGGTGAGGGTCATACGATATAAAGGAAGAGATATCGGCTGTGTTCCCAGTGCCAGATTAATTGAGAACTCCACATCCCGCTCTGGGGGAAAACCTGAAAAATCATCCGGGAATGCCTTCAGAAACTCATTAACTACATAAGTAAGTGAACCTTCAAGGGCAAGACCATTGTACTCTAGTATGAGAGATGATAAATAGAAGATAAGGCTTACCAACTCTGGGAGTGGAGGTCCTGTGTGACCCGACTGAGGATCCCATTATCCAAAAAAAACATGACGACTCTCATCAGGTGCCGTGAAACTCACTCACCACCTATAGAAATCAATGTGTTTTTGGAAGTGTACAATCCAATCCATTCCATGTATTATGTAAAACAAATCCATATCTAAGACCAAGAGGTCCCAATCCATCTCAACCCCTGACATGGAAAGCGCACACGATGGGAACCTGAGACCCTGCTCCTTTCCCAGAAGCGTCACCAACTCCATTGCCAAAGACAACAACTCAGTTGGGAAATTCATCATGTACACAAAATGGGAATAAATTAATGAAACAAAGGCACTGATATCAAAAAGAGAAAAAACTAAATAATATGCAATCAAAATGGTACCTCAAACCATCGAAGGTCCCACCTCTGATCCTGCAGGTGGCTGATCCACCTTATGGAGATGTCTGGTCTCTGCCTGAGGATGAACGCTAGTCTGTGGCTATGCCTTGAACCGGATCTACCCAGAAGATGACCTAGACCTACCACCATGAAAAACAAATCAAGATCCCCCCCATCCTCGATGGCTCTGATTGTGCTGGCACTCCTCTTGAATCCACTGACCCTTCCCCACTCTTAAGTGGATGTGCCACCAAAAAAAGAACTAAAGTGACCCATACCTCTGCATTAATAACAAGGCTTCAGAGGAAGTGGAGATACTGGTCAGATGTTCCCTAACCTCCCACACTGGTGGCACATGACCGATCTCACATCAAAAGCCACAGATGAAAATTTCCTAGAAGAGTGGCCTGAACTACCACCTCCCTTCTTCACATGTTCCTCTCGCTTACTTTTTTTCTCTGAAGAGTTACCAATTCCCACTAATGACACTGACACAGAGAAACTAGACCTCCCTTTCGGGTCAATCTCCACCATTCATGCCTGATCAACCACTTCAGCATATGTTATCAGCTTAAAAAAGAAGACCTGGGAATATATTTATGGCCGTAAACCTTTCTCAGACCTCTGGGACTTCACTTTCTCATTAGAGATGATTTCACAAGAATACCTAACCATGTCAGAAAAATGGTTGGAATAATCCATCACATATAAATCCCCCTGAACAAGATCCATGAACTCTTGGGACTTGGCATATTCCAAGACCTCAGGGAAGTATTGTTCATTGAAGATGGTCTTGAACTATCTTCATCGCATCTACTCATTCTTCCTAGTTTGAAGTACTGATTCCCACCACCTGTATCTGGGACCCTCCTACAAAAATGATGCACACATCACCCTGAGATCCTCAGGTGTATCAAGGAACTCTAAAATGTGCTTGATATTTTTGAGCCATTTCTCTGCTTCATGGGGTTCTACTATTCTACCTCAAAAGGTAGGAGGCTTATTTTTCAAGAACTCCTAGGATTTTTCCTTCTTAGGACTAACCTCATCATCTCTGACAGGAGCTAGAAAAGGATCCAGTCCATGTCTAAAAACTTGGACAACCCGAACCACAACCTCAAATATCCTATGATCAATTGGCATGGGAGATCTCTCTCCGGCTTCCCCCCGTGGGTCCATGTGAGCCTTTTAGGGAGGCATGTTGCTCCAAAATGCAACAATCACAAAAAATAGTCAATACCAAAATTATGAAAATTTTAATCAAATAAATCAAATAAAAATAATCTAAACACATTATAGTAATAAAATAAACGACTACTCAATCCCCACCCGATATCCACATGTAGTCTGCAGCCCACACATCTCACCTATAAGTGAAGTCAAACAATCAATTCCAATGCCCCATGGTGAATCAAGGTCTTCCAAGAGAGGTGCAGGCCAAGAACCCTACTCATGGCCAAAAATTAGAGTCCCAACAATCCTAGCTCCTTTCTAGCCTGACTCATCCAAAAATAATAATATAACAAAAAAACATTAACATCCTCTGATACCATTTTGTCACGAACCCAATCTCATCACCATCGAAAACTAGTTCCAAACCCAAACCATGAAAAGGCCCAAAGAGATATCCATATCCCCATGGGCTATTAAAAGTTCTCAGGTATCATATATTTTGGTTTGGGAATGATTTACCTGAATATGGATACATAAAACATAAAAAAAAAATCGATAAACCAAATCTGAAATATTCATACCAAACAAGATTTTGAAAAAAATCCAGAACTGAATACATATGTTTAAACATACAAACAGTGGTCCAAAAAAACAACAACCACAAAATATCCCCAAGGTCTCCACATGACAAGGGGTCATCACCCACAAACCACCTCCACAACTCCGCACTATGGATGAGAACTAACACCCCGAAACACCATCAACCAAAGCCTTTCCTTTACCTATGTCAAACATGACCAAGTATACTTACACCTAAAGGGTGTATGTAGAGTGAGAGACTAATATTAATAGGACACTACCAAGATATTCCATAGGTTAACCAATAAAATATAAAAAGCATTCCATTTTTGATACACAAGAAGCGGTGGAAATAATTTCTAATGAATGAAACTTTCAAATGTAAAGAGTTTTTCAAGGGAATGTTTCCATGAATGAACACATTTAAGTAAAACATGTAAGATACTTTATTTTCTAGAAAAAAACACTATATACCAAATATAAATACACAAGAGTCAATGAGAACCAATATCAGGAACACCCTAAGACACTAGGTAGTCTCGGGCCCCATGTACCTCATACCTTGGTGTAAATTAGCCATAGAAAAATCTGTTCTTACACATGAGACACTAGTAGGGAACATACCCACAACTTAGTGGTACCCAATAATCATCAATATAGTATTATTAATGTTTTATTTATTCATTTTTCTCAGTGAAACATGGACAAAACCCATCTGGATCACTAATGTACTAGTACATATCCGCCCTCCTAGGTACCCATGCTTCCCCCTTTGTGCTCAAACCATTATCTCATGATACCAGAAGAAGTTATCACATAAAAAATATTTATGGTCATAATAAACTCAAAAAATAGCTACACATGTTTTTCACCACTTACACCACTCAATAAAACCTTTATAATTTCATGAAAACAACTTCATAAAATTTAACAATGCTTTACAAACAAAAACCCTTTAAAAATCACACTTTGAACACCATGGGCACACCTATATTCAACAAAACATAATTTTCAGCACTCAATTTTTTTTATAAAACTATTACATGAGTTATAAAACAACCCCAATTTTCATAAGATAATATTGACATGTAAAACACCCAATTTAACACCAAATTGGTACCTAAAAATCATTTTCTCAACAAACACCTCCAAAACCGGATTTCACAGAAAGGATAACAGGTTATAATAATGATAATAATATAAATGTAGAAAAGATAACTCATATATAATTGATTAACCATGGAATCACCTATGACAATAATGAAAACCCTTGAATATTTGTGCGAAAATCCTACCACATCACCACCGCACCACTAGGGACTTAGATCAAGCCTAAAACCAAAATAATTGTCCAAAAAAATCAAAATAAAACCCTAGGTTCCAATCCCTAAATTATTTAAATTAGGAACTTCAAGAATAAATGGAATAAAACCTAATAAAATTTAATGAAGAAGGAATGAAACCCACTTACTTGAGGGATCTTGAAGAAATCACCCTAAATACACCAGTTGCTAAATTTGAAAATAACCAAAAATGAAATTATGGTTTGAATAAGGTAGAGAAGGTCAATTGAGAACAAAATGGGGGAAAAGAGTTATAATTGAGGGAGTTATGAAGGAAACAATTAACTTTTTAAATCTAGATAAATTGAGAAAGGTTAAGAAGTTTTAACATAATCTGCGAAGCAAACAAGCTCCAAAAAGGGAGAGACAAATATTGAGGCGTGCCTAGGGCTGTTGGATTCAAGTGGGGGGGGGGGGTGTAATCATAGAAAAATCATAAAAAATGAAGATATTAAATAAACAATTTTTTTTAAAAAAACAAGAAATGGTCTTTTGGGCTGGCCTAATTCCTAAAAAAACCCAAATCCACCATTATTATGGATTCCTAAAGGGTCTAAATTGATATGGTGGTGTTAATATGTCAGGGGAGGCCATGTTGGAAGTGTAATTGGTGGAAAATGTTGAAAAATGAAAGAGTTATAAAAGAAGAAAAATTTATTTTTAAATATGAAAATAGGCTCACGGTTTGGCCCAAATTTTGAAAAACCACCATTTCCACAAAAATACATGGGAAACCCCCAAAACAAACCAATAATGGAAATTAAATGAATGTTCATTAAATGGTTAGTTTTATGAAATACCACGACCCTTCCCAAATGAGAGTTCACCTCACACACAATAATTTTATTTTCCCCATTAATTTAGTATCCATATTTTTCACATCATAGTGATTTTATTGGCCTACATAGCCCATAACTTTTCGATCACCAAACACAATGACTAGAAATTACCATATTTGCAAAATAAATTGTTAATAAAAGTGAAAAGTATTGAAAGTAATGGTATTTTTAGAATGTTGTTCATGGAATACCAATATCCACTATCAATGTGCATAACATCCTCAAAAAACTTTGCATGGGTTATGTCTTATAACCTATACGGGTATTGTCTCCTCGTGAAAACCACTACAATAAACAATGAAATTTACAATAATGAAAAAACAACCTGTTCGTACAATGGTACCCTAATCCATTACCCATATTGTATTCCTCCATAGATATTTATCTATATGATTGACCTATAGGATTGTAATCCCTATGAGTTTTATTAAAAATGCACTGGTTTTTGACAATAAGAGTAACCTCAAACCAATAATTTTAGTGGTCTACCACCTTAAAAATTTTCTAGGTTCGACCATAGATCTCATATCATTCTCAAAAGTCTTCTCACTACCATTTTTACACCAATTCAACTAACCCCATGTGTAACCATATCATGAACACTTAAACACAATGTCTTTCCTACCATGTTATGATAACGCCACTTGTTTCTCAACATATAGTGATTAAACCACAAGTCAAATACCTTTGATCCTAGAATCATATTTTTCATTAGATGTCCAAACTCTACAAGGTTCCATATCTATCAACTAAATAATACACTTTGATCCTATTTAGAAGAATCACCTCATATGTACCAATATTCAAATTTCACCACTCGACTCATGGGATTTAGTGAAAACTGTTGAATTTCCACCCATTCTATAGACCTCATATGACTAAACACATAGCACCTTCACTTAGAATTCAACAAGAGTCATATTACAATATGAAAGTCTAGAAAAAACCATATCCTTCCCTCGATGCCACAAGAATACAAGTTTTTATGAAGCCAAAAATTATATCATGAGAGCTAAACTCAAGGTTCTCAATTCTATAGGTCTATAATGAAAATTTAAATATAATCCATTAATCCTTAAAAATGTTTCTTTTAAGACGAATGAATTTTCATTAATAAAAACCACCCATAAGGAATTAACCTAGACTGTCTCTTTGTAAGGGAATTCCTTACTCAATTTCCTTTACACAACACATGACACCAGATCACTTGTCATAAGAGTTTAATTTAAGGCCACAAGGCCTTACACATAACATGTAACAAGGTTTAAATAAGGGTTATAAACCATAGAAGTTCATTTAGTAACATTTATATATACATTCCATGATGATTTTTCCATTTTAATAACAATGTAAAGAGTCTTTATATGCCACGTTTAGTTAAATATAATTCCACTAGGCTATGTTTATCACTACTTATAAGATAAATTTGGCACCATAATTAACCAAAACACTATAGTGGCTACTCACAGGAGTTTCCTCTCTATAGAAATTAGCTCACAATAACAACCTAACAAGCATAATGCACTATTTTTATACAGAGGGAATGCGTTATAATTTTCATCGTCATATTTATCATCATTATTTCCATCATCATAGTTCAATTTCACCAATATATAGTCTCACATGAAATTATTTCATAAGTATACACATATAGGGGTTAATCTGAATAAAATGTCACTAAGAAATCATAAGTGAAAACACAGTAAAATTTGTTGGCACTAAGAAGATGAGCCCACTGTCATTAGTACAATCACAAAAAAAAAGAATATATATATCATGAAAAACCTATGTGTTGAATATATTACATGTGATGCATCTTTCTAATACAATCAAGATTTATATCCAGATGAAATAAAAAACCCAAAATCTATGTGAATTACACAAGGTGAAAGTATACGACTATAACCGTGTAAACCAAGAACATCAATCCCATGCCTTGGTAATCAAGACTTACATTAAAAGTAGAATTCATAATGTACCAAACCATTTTTCACCAAAAACTCTAACAAATTCTTATTTATCCTTTCTACCAACACTCCAATGCATGAAAAACATCAAAGAATATTATCGAAACAATTTTTTAACATCCCAACCTAAATAACCATCTTTGATCCAAAATTTCACATAACCTCATGAACTTCTACCCATATGCTATAGGTTTCTCTCTATTGAAATGGTTTTAAGGTGCAACTATGGGGAGATTATATCCTCACAATAGTAGAAAAATGGCCTTTAATGTCAGTTCTTAAAGACGGACATTAAAAGTCTTACAAGAGGACTTTTAATTTAGGTTATTCACTAGCTAACGTTAAAAGGTCACTTTTAACATTAGTTATTCAGTAACTGATGTTAAAAGGTATGTTTTAAAGTTAGTTTTTTAAAAACTGATGTTAAAAATTATTTGTGACGACCCGTTCTCGGGGCCCGTGCCGTGACTACTTCAAGCCCACCTTCCATAGGCCAGGGGCTGGCGACGAGCACCAAAGGCGTAAATCCCGATAACTGGGAAGGAATTGCCTTTATAAAAGTAAACAAAACACCACAGAGTACAAGAGGAAGAAAAACACTAAGTACAAAAGAAAGTGATGAAAAGTAAATGGGCCAGAATACAAACCCAACTGAAAGTGCAGCTACAACTGAACGAAATTACAACAGAAAAAGGCAAATAGCTGGAAGAAGGAAGAATCTCTTGGGTCGTCCTCCTCGGATCCTACCTGAAGGGTAGGTACAGATAGCGCAGCTCCTGGATCGTCCTCCACGGATCCTACCTGAAGGGTAGGTACATATAGCCTCCTCAACGCTCTCGCCCGTCAACCTCCTCCGTGTGTCATCTCGCCGTGAAGTCCTCCTCCAGATACTGACTCGTCGTGTAGTCCACCTCCGGGTACTGAATCGTCATGTAGTCCACCTCCAGGTACTGTCCAGTCCTCGAACACTCGGCCTCTGTCAGCACTGCTCGTCGTCTACAACCAACACAACGAGGTGCGGGCATAGCCCGTGCAGGGGTGAGTATAACGATACTCAGTAGGGACCCCGAGACCCTCAAGGTCTCACTAAAACCAACAAGGATAACCACAAAGAAGATCTCAACAGATAACCTCTACTTAGGTATATGCCCATACATATACCTAAGTTATCAAGTAACCCATCTCAATCATGAGGAAACACAAAGATTATGAAATCAACGGATAAACACTACCCAGGTATATGCCCATACATATACCTAAGTTATCAAGTGACCCATCTCAATCATGAGGTAAACACAAGATCATAGACTCAGCTCAAACCAGGATTTTCATTATCGAAACCGTAACTGCTGAAGAGCCCCGTCTCTGGAGTGTACAGTGGTCCTGTCACAACTCCGAGGTACTGCTCACTAACCTAAGACTACTGAGGTACTCCTCCTGTCGAGTACCACGGGTCAGCCACCCAAACACAGTAGTGCTTCCCTGCCGGGGTATGCCACCCAAACACAGTAGTGAACACCCCCTAATAGCCTGCAGAGGTACTCTTCGGATGAGTACTGCGGGTCTGCACTGTCACACAGTAGTGCTCCGTCCGCCATGGGTCTCCACCCAAACAAAGTAGTGCTCTGTCCACTGGGCTAGTCGACTCACTCCAAGTCGAGTCGGTCAAGCATTCGTCAGGTCTCAGCTGGCTACACGGTCTCCGTATTCCGTACACTCATCTCCGGGAGGGTCCGCTCCACGAGCTACAGGTCGATACTCCAAATATCTCAAAGTACCACTAAGAAGTATCTCAAAGGACCGCCTCGTCATAGGGGTCTCAATGCAACAGACAGCGCGTCAATCGGATGCCTGGTCTGTGAGTTATTAGCTTTTTCGTCCCAGGGGCCCGGTTGGTTTCGTGAGCGAACCAACCCGACCGTATCTCAACTGTACCCCGAACTCTCATAGGGTATACTCATAGGGACCGTTTCTCAACGTGATCACCAACGCCGCTGACGGTTCGTCAAACGGACGTCCAGTCTGAAAGTTATCAGCTTTTCCGTTCCAGGGGCCCGGTTGGATTTCGGGTACAATCCAACCCGGACACTATCCAAATGTAACAAAAACTCAGGCAAAGTATTCCAAAAGTTTCGTCTCATCAAGAGGAATCCAACAAAGTTGATGGCACGTCAATCAGACGTCCGTAGCTCAAGATATAAGCATTTCTGCTTCGAGGGCCCGGTTGGTTTTAGGTTCAAACCAACCCGTCTGTACTTCAAATGACACTGGTTAATTAAACCGGTCACACCATTGTGATCCATACGGAAAAACACATGATATGGACTACCCATTGGTCCAAAACGGATAGCCGGTGAAAAGGTTGCATTTCACCGCAACACGCGTGAACCGGGCCTCGTGGGGCCCGCGCCTCGACCTCGATTGAAATATCCAAAATTGGTCTTGAAACATCCATCTTAATTCCAGGGTCGCAACCTCGTAGACGGTTCGACATTCCGACACCGTATGAGAGAGATATGTCGGATACAAGATCCCGTAATAATAATAATAATATTATTCGGTGTTTTGTGGGCTCGAGCCATGAACCAGAATTTAGTATTCAACATTAGACTTGAATCGACCGTATTGATGACAGGATTACATCACCACTGATGGAAAGCCAATCGGATGTCGCACGCATGAGTTATGGCGGGTCGAAGATTTAATAATAATATTAAATCTATTATTTTCCGAGCACTTCGGGTACCCGATCCAAAAACCCGAAAAAGATATCCAATATTGGACTCATAAGTTTTTTCTTGCGGTCAGGGTCACACTGCCACTGACGGTTCGTGAAACCGAGGTCGCACGAGGAAGATACTGTCAAAATACAGTTTTCCCAACGAAAATAATAATAACATTATTATATTATTATTATTATTATTAATTTAATTTAATTCCTTAAATTATCCCATCCAATATCCACGCACCCACAATCCCCATGCGCCTCACTAATAGGCGCCACCCTTGCTTTTATAAAGGAAATGCCTTCCCAGTTATCGGGATTTACGCCTTTGGTGCTAGTCGCCAGCCCCTGGCTTATGGAAGGCGGGCTTGGGGTAGTCACGGCATGGGCCCCGAGGACGGTTCGTGACACATTGGTATCAAAGGATTGCTACGCAACTGACGGTGCGTCGATCAGAGGTCCATAGCCCAAGATATGGGTGTTTGAACCAACTCAGTCCGAAAATAGGGGGTCTGGGCCCGGCCCGGCCCGACCCAGTACCCCCTGGGTCGGCCGAACCGGGTCGACCCAGCCCGGGCGGCGACCCGGCCCGACGACCCGGCCCGGCCCGGAAGCCCGGCCCAGCCGGCGGCGCGGCCAGCACGGCGGCGCGGCGGTGCGGCCAGCGTGGCCAGCGCGTGCGTGAGTGCGTCCAAGGGAGGGGCTTCGCCCCTCCTTTAATTCAAACGGCGACCCCCATTAAGGGGTCGCGCCTTGTGAAACCCGGGGGGTGTAACCCCCCGGATTTTCCCCTGTAATGGCCGGCCAGGTGAGCTGACCTGGTTTGAGCTGATATTTAAATAAAACTTCTGGAAACACACACGCAATCAGTGTTTTAATGCACAAAGTCGGAAATCAGTTGTCAGGGTCCTGGTGTATGGATACGTCGGCCGCCTGCACCAACACTGGACTCCCTGAACTGAAAACCACACTCGGTACTCTTAACACTATTGCTTCACAGAAAGAAAATATCAAAGTAATAAGTTCTACGGTAGAACCGACTCCTTTGATACCAATTTGTCACGACCCGTCCCCGGGGCCCGTGCCGTGACTACCCCAAGCCCGCCTTCCATAGGCCAGGGGCTGGCGACTAGCACAAAAGGCGTAAATCCCGATAAATGGGAAGGCATTGCCTTTATAAAGGTAAACAAAACACCACAGAGTACAAGCAGAAGCAAAACACTAAGTACAAAAGAAAGTGCTGAAAAATAAATGGGCCAGAATACAAACCCAACTGAAAGTGCAGCTACAACTGAATGAAAGTACAATAGAAAAAGGCAAACAGCTGGAAGAAGGAAGCAGCTCCTGGGTCGTCCTCCTCGGATCCTACCTAAAGGGTAGGTACAAATAGCGTAACTCCTAGATCGTCCGCCACGGATCCTACCTGAAGGGTAGGTACAGATAGCCTCCTCAATGCTCTCGCCCGTCAACCTCCTCCGTGTGTCGTCTCGCCGTGAAGTCCTCCTCCAGATACTGACTCGTCGTGTAGTCCACCTCCGGGTACTAACTCGTCGTGTAGTCCACCTCCGGGTACCGTCCAGTCCTCGAACACTCGGCCTCTGTCAGCACTGCCCGTCGTCTGCAACCAACACAACGAGGTGCGGGCATAGCCCGTGCAGGGGTGAGTATAACGATACTCAGTAGGGACCCCGAGACCCTCAAGGTCTCACTAAAACCAACAAGGATAACCACAAAGAAGATCTCAACAGATAACCTCTACTTAGGTATATGCCCATACATATACCTAAGTTATCAAGTAACCCATCTTAATCATGAAGAAAACACAAGGATCATGAAATCAACGGATAACCTCTACCCAGGTATATGCCCATACATATACCTAAGTTATCAAGTGACCCATCTCAATCATGAGGTAAACAAAAAGGTCAAAAGTCTCAGCTCAAACCAGGATTTTCATTATCGAAACCGTAACTGCTGAAGAGCCCCGTCTCTGGAGTGTACAATGGTCCTATCACGACTCTGAGGTACTTCTCACTAACCTAAAACTGCTGAGGCACGCCTCCTGTCGAGTACCGCGGGTCAGCCACCCAAACACAGTAGTGCTTCTCGCCGAGGTATGTCACCAAAACACAGTAGTGCACACCCCCTAGTAGCCTGCTGAGGTACTATCCGGACGAGTACCGCGGGTCTGCACTGTCACACAGGTAGTTCTCCGTCCTCCATGGGTCTTCACCTCACAATGTAGTGCTCCGTCCACTGGGCTAGTCGACTCACTCAAAGTCGACTCGGTCAAGTAGTCGCCAGGTCTCAGTCAGCTACACGGTCTCCGTACTCCGCACGCTCATCTCCGGGAGGGTTTCATAAACGAGCTACAGGTCGATACTCCAAGTATATCAAAGTCCCACGAAGAAGTATCTCAAAGGACTTCCTCGTCATTGGGGTCTCAACGCAACAGATGGCGCATCAATTGGACGCCCGATCTGTGAATTAATAGCCTTTTCGTCCCAGGGGCCCGGTTGGTTTCGTGAGCGAACCAACCCGGCTGTATCTCAACTGTACCCCGAACTCTCATAGGGTATACTCATAGGGACCGTTTCTCAACGAGATCACCAACGCTGCTGACGGTTCGTCAAACAGACGTCTGGTCTGAAAGATATTAGCTTTTCCGTTCCAGGGGCTCGGTTGGGTTTTTGGTGCAATCCAACCCGGCCACTATCCAACAGCAACCAAAACTCGGGAGAAGTATGCCAAAAGTTCTGTCTCATCAAGAGGAAAGCAACGAGACAGACGACGCGTCAATCGGACGCCCGGTCTGTGAGTTATTGGCTTTTTCGTTCCAGGGGCCCGGTTGGTTTCGTATCCGAACCAACCCGGACGAACCCAAAGTATTCCGAAACCTTGAGTGCAATATACTGAAACGACTGTCTCGTTCCAAGGATTTCTACGCAACTGACGGTGCGTCGATCAGAGGTCCCTAGCCCAAGATATGGGCGTTTGAACCAACTCAGTCCGAAAATAGGGGGTCTGGGCCCGGCCCGGCCCGACCCAGTACCCCCTGGGATGGCCGAACTGGGTCGACCTGGCCTGGGCGGCGACACGGCCCGACGACCCGGCCCGGCCCGGAAGCCCAGCCAGGCCGACGGCGCGGCGTCGCGGCCAGCGCGGCGACGCGACGGGGCGGCCAGTGCGGCCAGCGTGCTGCGCGAGCGCATCCAAGGGAGGGGCTTCGCCCCTCCTTTAATTCAAACGGCGGCCCCCATTAAGGGGCCGCACCATGTGCAACCCGGGGGGTGTAACCCCCCGGATTTTCCCCTGTAACGGCCGGCCAGTGCAGGGCTGGCTGGTTTCTCACCGCGGGACCCCGCTGTCCCGCGCCTTCCGGCGCCGGCGACCAGAGTTCCAGCCGCCTTCTTTGAATTCTCTGGTGGGTGGTTTTTCCGGCCGCTACTTCCAGGATGGCTGAAAATTCGTCCGGCGCGGCGTGACGACGCCGCATCCTTCCGGCGGGGCCCGACTCCGACCCCAGCCTCGTTCGTACCCACGACGCGGCGCGACGGCGTCACGTTTCTTCGTCGTGGCCCGCATCGTTCACATCTCCTTCCGCTGAAGCGCGGTGCAATGATGCATTACCGTCTTCGCTAATCAAAACCGAAGAATAGCAAAGGGGGGAGGGGTATCAGCCGTGTTTGTGCGGACCGATCCCTTCCCGTTATATCGATAGCAGTTGGCCGAAACGTAAAACGTTTAACCTTCACAATTTTTTTTAATTTAAATAAAAATTGGAACATGGCCGTTAGATTTATCTTTCATATTCGAAGGAAAGAATCACCAACATAAAATAGTCGAAACCCTACCTTGGTTTCAAGAACGGTGCACGTCAACGAGCCGCGGAAGACGAGCGTCGCGGAGGTCGGGCGTCGCGGAAAAAGAACGTCGACGTCGCGAAGCGAGGATTCGAAGACGTTGACGGAGATTTCGTCATGTAAAACCATCGCGGAAGAAGAACGTTGTGGAAGAAGTTCTCCGCGTTCTTCAGCGGAGATGTTCTTCGCTAAAGACGGTGTTCTTCACGTTCTTCGTTGAAGAAGAAGGTGTTCTTCCCAAAATCTCTCAACGACAAAACTCTAACAACAAAAATAAAATAAGCCTCCCACTTATTTTATTAACCCAACATAGGTTTTTGAATTTCAAGAGTTTGAAAATTAAAAACCCACATTTAACTCACTTAAGTTATAACATAAGATGTTATAAAATTAATGAGGAGATAAGTTAGAAAAACTTAAATGGGGGGTTTAGAGGGGTTAGGAAAGTGAGGGGTTGGGATCGTGTGGGTACCACATTACTTTATCCTCTCAAGGTTGGTTATCACAAGTGGGTCCCACCCCTAACATCCTTACTTAGGATAAAACTACCAAGTGGGAAAAAATAAAAATTGTTAATTTTTATTTTCAACTACCACAAAAAATAATAACTCCCCTCATGTAAACGCAACTCCAAAACAGGAGTTCCTAAGCAATTACCGGTGCTACGGTTCCATTGGTGCCCTCGGAATTCGATTCCGGGCACCGGTTAAAAAGTTAGAAATTACCGCTTGTTCGTTCACTGAACGTACCCGAGCTAAACTTCGGATAGAAATTCCGGGCACACCGGGCCTCAGAATTAGGCACCGTCAAAAACTGCGTTCTTGTAAAATCCCAAAGAAAATTTAGAAAAAATTTCCCTTGAATTTTACGAGTCTTTACATTACTCCCACCTCAGGGCTTTACGTCCCCGTAAAGCTTCAACACAAACTAGGGATACAAAAGCGGTACTAAGCACGCATCTGAGCCTCCCGCTCTCATGTACTCACCTGGAGGTTCTCGTACTGCCAGAGAAAGTGCACCCGAGGAATCGATCGTCCTCGTAGGATCCGCTCCTATAGATCCTTGATCTCCACTAGAACCTCCGTGGAAGTAACCCCATCGCCATTTTCCTTATCCTCATGGTCGATGATATGCGAAGGGTCGAGCATGTATCTCCTCAGTTGAGATACGTGGAAGTCGTCGTGCACCTGGTGCAAGTAAGGTGGATGGGTCAAGCGGTAAAACACCTCGCCTACCTAGTTGTGGACCTAGAAAGGTTCGTTGAACCTCAGATTTAACTTGCCTCCTTGGCCACATCTCCGTAAACCTCATCAAGGTGAGACCCATATAAGGACGTGATCATCATCATCGAACTCTAGAGGTCTCCAATTCCTGTTAGAACTGGAACTCAAAACGACTGCTGCCACGAGGGTAAGGTTGACCGACTCAAGAGTGATCGGTCGCACCCTCCTGTGAAAGAGTTTATCCTGTGCTGCCTGGGGTTTCCTTTTCGTCGACCAAGGAAAACCCTTCCCGACATTTTTCTAAAACCGTCAATTTGAGTATGAACAGTTATAACCCATTCCATACTCAAACTAACGTCGTAAGGCCTCGACGCTACCACCAAGAGATTCCAACCGAAACTCTCGCCTCGAGGGTCTGACCACGCCATCGGCGTAAGTGTGATTATCGAGTTTCCTCCCAAGGTATCTTTAGACGTGAGGGTCAAGTCCACGGCTTACCAGAAACTCTAGGTCTGGGACAAGATTTGTGAAAGCGAGAAATGATTCACATCGACGTCTGTTACTACAGTATCTAGTAGTGGACACAGACTGTCCCTTGAATCATTTTTTTAGAGCCATTGGGTCACACTCCTTGACCGCATGTAGCCGCACTCTTCCTCCGCTCTCCAGCTCCCTGAGCCTGGCGGGGATAACTAAGGTGGGTGGTTGTAGCATGTTAAGATGTACACCACCTCATGCTGCCCTCATAGCTCTGCCTCCACGTCTGCTGCTTCGCAGACTCATCTCTCCGTTAAGCTTCCTCTTCTTTAACATTTAACATGCTCGAGTCTCTAAGGCTGGAGTCGGTTTCCTGTTTCTTACTGCACTGTGCAGTCTTCATCCGCTCTTGGATGATCTGTACCTTCTTTGCATAAGATCTGAAAGAGCTGCTAAAATTTCTCCTTTGCCGAAAAGAGAAACCCGGTCTCATCCCCTGGATGAACCATTCCCATTGCCTAATACAGTCAATCCTGACATGAATGATGCATTCATGCCATGGATGACGTCGTAAGGCCTCGACGTAACTACTAAGAGATCCAACTGTCACTCTCGCCTCCAAGGGTAGAGTCACACTGTCAGAATCAGTGTGAGGTCACTGGGTCGTATCCAGTAGAAATCTCGAAAGTGAGGGTCAAGTCAACAGTTTAACCGGGACCACTCAGTATCAACCAAACAAAAGGACAGGAAAGCAAACAAAGATAAGTGTCTTTTTATTATTGCAGCTCATTGTACAAAGACAAGAATTCAACAGAAACATGGAACTAGAAGTACAAGGGACGTATCCACTAGTTCCACTCCTGTCCACCTGCTCCCGGAGCTCTACTTCCTTGTCCAATGCTCGGCTGTTGCTCAAGCACTCGTCACTGCTTCTGCCTCGGTGGCTCCTCCAACGCCTGCGGATCAAGCACTCGCCTGGTGAGGTACTCTCCGAACGAGTATCGCGGGTCTGCACTGTCACACAGGTAGTGCTCCATCCGCCATGGGTATGCACCTCACAAAGTAGTGCTCCATCCACTGGGCTAGTCAACTCACTCCAAGTCGAGTCGGTCAAGTAGTCGTCAGGTCTCAGTTGGCTACACGGTCTCCGTACTCTGCAAGCTCGTCTCCAGGAGGGTCCGATCCACGAGCTACAGGTCGATACTCCAAGTATCTCAAAGTCCCATTAAGAAGTATCTCAAAGGACCGCCTCGTCATAGGGGTTTCAATGCAACAGACGGCGCGTCAATCAGACGCCTGGTCTGTGAATTAATAGCCTTTTGTCCCAGGGGCCCGGTTGGTTTCGTGAGTGAACCAACCCGGCCGTATCTCAACTATACCCTGAACTCTCATAGGGTATACTCATAGGGACCGTTTCTCAATGAGATCACCAACACCACTGACGGTTCGTCAAACAGACGTCTGGTCTGAAAGATATTAGCTTTTCCGTTCTAGGGGCTCAGTTGGGTTTCGGGTGCAATCCAACCCATCCACTATCCAACAGCAACCAAAACTCATGCGAAGTATGACAAAAGTTACGTCTCATCAAGAGGAAAGCAACGAGACAGACAGCGCGTCAATCGGACGCCCGGTCTGTGAGTTATTGGCTTTTTCGTTCCAGGGACCCGGTTGGTTTCGTATCCGAACCAACCCGGACGAACCCAAAGTATTATGAAACCTTGAGTGAGATATAGCAAAACGACCGTCTCGTTCCAAGGATTGCTACATAACAGACGGTGCGTCGATCGGAGGTCCGTAGCCCAAGATATGGGCAAAAGACCAAAGAGGGTCTGAAAACGGGGGGTCTGGGTCCGGGCCGACCCGGCCCGACGCCCGGTCTGTGAGTTATTGGCTTTTTCGTTCCAGGGGCCCGGTTGGTTTCGTATCCGAACCAACCCAGCCGAACCCAAAGTATTCCGAAACCTTGAGTGCGATATACCGAAACAACCGTCTCGTTTCAAGGATTTCTACGCAACAGACCGTGCGTCGATCGGAGGTCCGTAGCCCAAGATATGGGCAAAAGACCAAAGAGGGTCTGAAAACGGGGGGTCTGGGCCCGGCCCGACCCGGCCCGACCCCCATGGGTCAGCCCGAACCGGGTCCGACCCGGATGGGCCAGGCCCGGCCCGGCCGGCTCGGTCCGACCCGACCGTCCCGCCGCGGCTCGGCCAGCGTGGCCGAGCGGAAGCCGCGGGCGGGGTGCACGGTCCCCCCCCCCCTCGCCGCTAATTGGAGCCGGCGGCAACCGCCGCCGCCCACCTTCCGGCGGCGCGCCACCACTGCCTTCCGCGGACCACCGGACGCGCTCCGGTGGTCCGTTTCTCCTGCCGTCTTCGCCAACGGTCCTCCCGGGACCCGACCTTTACTGCGAAGGGATTCAAACGCCATAGAGGCTTGCTTCGTCGTCGTCCGTCAATCCGCACATCGATAAACAAGCTGCAGAGGGTTGTCGGGCCGTGTTTGTTCGGCCCATGTCCTCCGCGTTAGGTGTTATCAATTGGATAATAATAAACACATGATTTTAATCATTGACGAGGGTATAATTTATCCAAAATAAATTATACGAATGCCTTGCAATCAAAAACCCACGCACGAGAGTTTAAAATTTGAATACGCGGCGTGATGATGTCGCGCATCCTTGCTGCTCGAACCCGCGCTGTGCGACGACACCACATCAATTTCATTCGATCCGCAACAACAAGAAAAACAAAAAGGGAGGGGGATGGTCGTGTTTGTGCGGTCCGGCCCCCTCCCGTTAACTGATATCATTTGGTCCAAATGTCACGGATAAAAGACGGAAGAGAATCACGTAAGGAAAATCACGTAAACCCCCTACCTCGGTTTCAAGAGCGGAGTCGCAGAAAGAGGATTTGAAGACGACGTCGGGGTGCGTCTGAGGAGGAAGCGGCGTCTCCTCACGTGTTGCGGTGAAGAGGAAGGAAGGCACGTCGTCGTTCATCGTGGAAGAATGGTGTTCTTTGTCAGATACCGATTCATTCTTCACGTTCTTCGTCGATGAAGAAGATGTTCTTCAAGCCTCCCAAATCCTCCTAAGAAACAAAGGAACTAACCCAAAATAAATTAAGTCACACTTAATTTATTAACTCAACATGGCTTTTGAAATTCAAGTGTTTGAATTTCAAAAACTCACATTAAACTCACTACATTAATGTCATAAGTTATTAACTTAAGTTGACAATATTAATGGTGAGTTGATGGGGTTAGAGGATATGAAGGGGTGGGGTTCGTGTGGGCCCCACCACCCTCATAACCTCCCAAGGGAGGTTGGGTAGTTACCCAACTTCCATCCAAAGGATTAAACACTTATAGTAAAATAAAAATTGTTGTTAAATTTTTATTTTTAACTTCCACAATTTTTATCAACTTCTCTCAAGTAAACGCAACTCCAGAATAGGCGTTTATAAGCAAATACCGGCGCTGCGGTTCCATCGGTGCCCTCAGAATTTGATTCCGAGCACCAGTTCAAAAGTTAGAAATTCCTGCTCGTTCATTCACTGAACGTACCTGAGATAAACTTCGGAAAATGATTCTGGGAACCTCCAGGTGAGCACATGAGAGCGAGAGGCTCAGATGCGTGCTCAGTGCCGCTTTTGTATCCCTAGTTTGTGTTGAAGCTTTACGGGGACGTAAAGCCCTAAGGTGGGAGTAATGTAAAGACCCGTAAAATTCAAGGGAAATTTTTTCTAAATTTTCTTTGGGATTTTACAAGAATGTAGTTTTTGACAGCGCCTGATTCCGAGGCCCGGTGTGCCCGGAATTTCTATCCGAAGTTTAGCTCGGGTACGTTCAGTGAACGAATGAGCGGGAATTTCTATCTTTTGAAATGGTACCCGGAATCGAATTCCGAGGGCACCGATGGAACCGTATCGCCGATAATTTCTTAGGAACTTCTGTTTCGGAGTTGCGTTTACACGAGGGGAGTTATTAATTTTTGTGGTAGTTGAAAATAAAAATAAATTTTTTTTATTTTTTCCCACTTGGTAGTTTTATCCTAAGTAAGGATGTTGGGGGTGGGACCCGGTTGTCACATTTGGTATCAGAGGAGGAACCCGGCCTTAAGTGAGGCACACTGCCTGGGTTGAGATGTAGGGCCCACAACGAGGGCGTTGTTCTCTAAAGGGGGTGAATGTAACATCCCCAAATGATAAAGGGTTAAATGACTAAATGATATGACTCATGTCAACAAGGTGCACCTTCCTTTTCGGGATCCTACCTGGTTAGAACTCCACAGTTAAGCGTGCTTGGCCTGGAGTAGTGATCAGGATGGGTGACCTCCTGGGAAGTTTCTCAGGGTGTGTGTGAGTGGGGACAAAACACACTAGAAAGGACATGTGTTGCCCTGTGGGGACTGTCATTAGTCAGATGACCTGTTCGGGCACGTGGTGAACCCTGGGGTGGGCCCCACGTGTCTGCGGGGAAACTAGTGGTACCTAGTAGGCCAAGACCTGACGACCATGTTAAGGCGGGGTGCCTATGCTGTCACTGAGACCCAGTTGTCACATTAAAAATTTCCCTTGAATTTTACGGGTCTTTACATTAGATGGGTTACTTGATAACTTAGGTATATGTATGGGAATATACCTAAGTAGAGGTTATCTGTTGAGATATTCTTTGTGGTTATCCTTGTTGGTTTTAGTGAGACCTTGAGGGTCTTGAGGTTCCTACTGTGTATCGTTATACTCACCCCTGAACGGTCTATGCCCGCACCTCGTTGTGTTGGTTGCAGACGACGGGCAGTGCTGACAGAGGCCGAGTGTTCGAGGACTGGACGGTACCCGGAGGTGGACTACACGATGAGTCAGTAACCGGAGGTGGACTACACGACGAGTTAGTATCTAGAGGAGGATGTCATGACGAGATGACACACGGAGGAGGTTGACGGGCAAGAGCGTTGATGAGGCTATGTGTACCTACCCTTCAGGTAGGATCCGTGGCGGATGATCCAGGAGATGCGCTATCTGTACCTACCCTTCAGGTAGGATCTGAGGAGGATGACCCAGGAGCTGCTTCCTTCTTCCAGCTGTTTGCCTTTTTTGTTGTACTTTCGTTCAGTTGTAGCTGCACTTTCAGTTGGGTTTGTATTCTGGCCCATTTACTTTTCAGCACTTTCTTTTGTACTTAGTGTTTTTCTTATGCTTGTACTATGTGGTGTTTTGTTTAATTTTATAATGTCAATGCCTTCCCAGTTATCAGGATTTATGCCTTTGGTGCTAGTCGCCAGCCCCTGGCCTATGGAAGGCAGGCTTGGGGTAGTCACGACACGGGCCCCGAGGACGGGTTGTGACAAATTGGTATCAGAGGAGTTGGTTCTATCGTAGAACTTATAACTCTAATATTTTATTCCTGTGAAGAAATAGTGTTAAGAGTACCGAGTGTGGTTTTCATTTCAGGGAGTCCAGTGTTGGTGCGGGCGGCCGACGTATCCATACACTAGGACCCTGACAACCGATTTCTGACTTTGTGCATGAAAACACTGATTGTGTGTGTGTTTCCAGAAGTTTTATTTAAATATCAGCTCAAACCAGGCCAGCTCACCAGGTATAATCATTTGACCGTGTCACGTTGTTTCTTTCAGGATGCCTTTTCTCGGACGACCATCTAGAGCCCAGAGGGATGTGCGTACTGACAGCCTGTCGAGAGACGAGGCTTCCGTACATGGCCCTCTTGCAGTTGAGGCACCAGCGGTACTACCATATGTTGGGCCACCGATGCCACCAGCCCCAGCAGTAGGCGATGCACGCCACTTGAGTGCGCTGCACGAGTTCTAGCGCCAGAGGCCACCCAGGTTCCAGGGAGAGACGGACCCGCAGGCGGTTGAGGTTTGGCTGGAGGTTGTGGTGAGAGTCTTCAGGCTAGTGGGGACGCCGACAGACTTCATGGTGATCTTTGCTGCCAGCCTTCTTCAGGCAGCAGCAGGCAGGTGGTGGAGCCACTTGTTTCAATTTTGCGACGGGATGACCTTCGCATGGGAAGACTTCGAGACCTTCTTCAGGGTGGAGTTTGGGCCAGTAGCTCTACACCCCGAGAGTGTACAGGAGCTTCTGCCTTTTCCGCGTGTTTTTCAATTAGTAGACGAGTCATCTGTGGGCAGTAGACAGATGATGTAGAGTTCCAGGAGGACCAGACCAGCAGTTGGATGATCTCAGGTTTTAGGACCGGTGGTGCGGTGCACCCGGGGTGGGGTCAGAGCCAGGTGTTCCAGAAACAGACAATGTTACTCATACGGCGGGAAGGGTCACCTGGCACGTGATTGTCCGACTCCTCGTACAGTTGATCCGCAGGCGTTGGAGGAGCCATTGAGGCAGAAGCAGCGATGAGTTCTTGAGCAACAGCCGAGCAGTGGACAAGGCAGTAGAGCTCTGGGAGCAGGTGTACAGGAGCGGAAGTAGTGGATACGTCCCTTGTACTTCTAGTTCCATGTTGCTGTTGTATTCGTGTCTTTGTACTATGAGCTGCAATAATAAAAAGACACTTATCTTTGTTTGCTTTCCTGTCCTTTTTTTTGGTTGATACTGAGTGGTCCCGATTAAACTGTTGACTTGACCCTCACTTTCGAGATTTCTACTGGAGGAGACCCAGTGACCTCACACTGATGCCGACAGTGTGACTCGAACCTTGGAGGCGAGGCGAGAGTGACAGTTGGATCTTTTAGTAGTTACGTCGAGGCCTTACGACATCATCCATGGCATGAATGCATAATTCATGTCAGGAATGACTATATTAGGCAATGGGCGTGGTTCATCCAGGGGATGAGACCGAGTTTCTCTTATCGGAAAAGGAGAAATTTTAGCAGCTCTTTCAGATCTTATGCAAAGAAGGTACAGATCATCCAGGAGAGGATGAAGACTGCACAATGTAGTAAGAAACAGGAAACCGACTCCCGCCTTAGAGACTCGAGCATGTTAAATATTAAAGAAGAGGAAGCTTAAAGGAGAGATGAGTCTGCGAAGCAGCAGACGTGGAGGTAGAGCTAGGAGGGCAGCATGAGGTGGTGTACATATTAACATACTACAACCACCCACCTTAGTTATCCCCGCCAGGCTCAGGGAGCTGGAGAGCGGAGGAAGAGTGCGGCTGCATGCAGTCAAGGAGTATGACCCAATGGCTCTAAAAAAATGATTCAAGGGACAGTCTGTGTCCACTACTAGCTGCTGTAGTAACAGACGTCGATGTGAATCATTTCTCACTTTCACAAATCTTTTCCTAGACCTAGAGTTTCCGGTAAGCTGTGGACTTGACCCTCACGTCTGAAGATACCTTGTGAGGAGAATCGATAATCACACTTACGCTGACGGTGTGGTCAAACCCTCGAGGCGAGAGTTTCGGTTGGAATCTCTTGGTGGCTGACCCGCGGTACTCGACAAGAGGAGTGCCTCAGCAGTCTTAGGTTAGTGAGTAGTACCTCGGAGTCGTGACAGGACCACTGTACCCTCCAGAGACGGGGCTCTTCAGCAGTTACAGTTTCGATAATGAAAATCCTGGTTTGAGATGAGACTTTTGACCTTTCTGTTTACCTCATGATTGAGATGGGTCACTTGATAACTTAGGTATATGTATGGGCATATACCTGGGTAGAGGTTATCCGTTGATTTCATGATCCTTGTGTTTTCCTCATGATTGAGATGGGTTACTTGATAACTTAGGTATATGTATGGGCATATACCTAAGTAGAGGTTATCTGTTGAGATATTCTTTGTGGTTATCCTCGTTGGTTTTAGTGAGACCTTGAGGGTCTCGGGGTCCCTACTGAGTATTGTTATACTCACCCCTGCACGGGCTATGCCCGCACCTCGTTGTGTTGGTTGCAGATGACGGGAAGTGCTGACAGAGGCCGAGTGTTCGAGGACTGGATGGTACCCGGAGGTGGACTACATGACGAGTCAGTACCCGGAGGTGGACTACAGGACGAGTCAATATCTAGAGGAGGAATTCATGGCGAGACGACACACGGAGGAGGTTGATGGGTGAGAGCATTGAGGAGGCTATCTGTACCTACCCTTCAGGTAGGATCCGTGGCGGACAATCCAGGAGCTGCGCTATCTGTACCTACCCTTACGGTAGGATCCGAGGAGGATGACCCATGAGCTGCTTCCTTCTTCCAGATGTTTGCCTTTTTCTGTTGTACTTTCGTTCAGTTGTAGCTGCACTTTCAGCTGGGTTTGTATTCTGGCCCATTTACTTTTCAGCACTTTCTTTTGAACTTAGTGTTTTGCTTCCGCTTGTACTCTGTGGTGTTTTGTTTACTTTTATAAAGGCAATTCCTTCCCAGTTATCGGGATTTACGCCTTTGGTGCTAGTCGCCAGCCCCTGGCCTATGGAAGGCGGGCTTGGGGTATTCACGGCACGGGCCCCGAGGATGGGCCGTGACATTATTATGGAACACTTTTAATGTTGTTTTTTAAGTAATTGATGTTAAAATTAACTTTTTTATGCCAATTTTCAAAAAAACCAATGTGAAAAATGGTTACCAAAATTTAGATAAGTATCTAAGATTCAATTTTTCTGGTCATAGAGCTAAAACGATCTTACAGATCAAACGTTATGGACATCAAGAGTTGAAAATTAAGATAATTTTATCATAGATTAAGAAAAATGATTTAAAAAATGTCAACAAAGATTTAGATAGTTTCTAAATATTCAATTTTATTGGTTGTGGAGCTAAAAAATACTTACGGATCAAATGTTATGGACGTCATAAGTTGAACATTAAAAGACTTTAATGATGGTTTATTGTAAAAACCGACATTAAAAGTCTCTTTTGATGTTGGGTTTTTTAAAAAATGACATAAAAAATGTTTACCAAGATTTAGATAATTTATTAAAATTATATTGGAATGGTCTTGGAGTTAAAATGAACTAATGGGTCAAAAGTTATCGATATAGGAACTTTAACATTAAAAGACTTTTAATGTCGGGTTTTTTGTAAAAATAGATGTTAAAAGTAAAAATTTAAAATACGTGGTTTAGATTTTTCAATTTTTTTCACAATGAACATTTAAATTTTAAAAATCTTGTCTAAATTTTAATACATCATCGCCATAAATATTTTCATTTTCAATATATAAATCCATAATCTATTTCTTTCAACATTTTCAACATCTTCGATCCAGTCAAAATTTCAAAATTTCTTCAATCAATGATTTTTAAATGGTATTTATTCTAATCATTTAATTTAATTATTATTGTTTTCATTATAAATAAAAATCTTGATAAAATTTCTTATGATGATGAAGAATTATTCTGACCAAGATACAAAGATAAAATATTCTCTTGTGATTCACCAACTGAGGTGCAAAATTCTTTACTGATCATCATTTTATTAATCACCTTTTTCATTACCACATGATTTCATCCTAAAAAAAGATAGTTAACAATACAAATAAGATTTATTTAAAGGAAACTAATAAAATAATTAAAATTAGGATTAATATTTATGTTTATTTTAATTTGTCGTTATTTAGAACCTATAATTTTTAGTTCTTGTTTCTCATATTTTTTAAGCGAGTTGTATCTATCAATAGTTAATGAGGTACAACTTAATATGACCATAACTTTCAATCTGCAAGTCTATTTTAGCTCCATGACCAGTCAAACTGAATCTTGAGAAACCAACTATATTCCAGTATTTTTTTTATGTTTTTACAATGATTTTAATAAAATTGATGTGAATTTTTTTTTATATTTGATGTTGGTTTTTTTGTAAAACCTATGCTGAAGATTAATGAAGCCCAACTTTCAGTGCCAGTTTATATAAAAACTGATTCTGCAGACCACCGAGTCCCAACATTAAACATAATTTTTTATAAAAACTGGTCCTAAAGACCCCTTGGCCCGACATTCAACATCAAGTTTTATGAAACCAATGTCAAAACCCACAATGCCAAGTTTTGGCATAGATTTTGTAAAAACCAATGTCGAAGACCACCATAGAAAAGTTTAGGCATCCATTTTTATAAAAAAAAGACACTGAAAATGCCTCTAAATGGATTTGTAATTATTTTTTAGACATTGGTTTTATAAGACCATATTTTGAAACTTCCATTTTTAACGTCACCTTTATAGAATTTAATTAAAAACCGACATCAAAATGAAAAAAACCGATGTGTAAAATCCATTTTCCAATAGTTTCAATCATAGAATTCACAAAAAACAACCAAAAATTTATCAAGAGTAAGAAGAAACCCTATACCATACCAACTATATGATTGAATTCTAAAAAAAATCAACAGTCAAAAATAGAAACAAAACATTGATCACCCACCAAGCCAATAATAGACATGATAGAATATAATAAAAGTGAATGGTGTCCTAAATATCTAAACCTCTATTAATCAGATTTCCCTGAGTCATATAGAGATATCCTACTCAAATACCAAAACTCATGTCTTGGTAAAACTTGTGCTTGAAATAATTGTGCTATTATTGGAAACCCAAGTTCCATGGAAGCATGTGAAGGGTGTGAGAAAAACATAGTAGGACATCACAAACAAGGTCTAGTGCCAGGTGAATGAGATGCCATGTATATGCATGTGATAATCTTAGTAGAATGTAAATAAGAAAAACATAACTATATAAACATATAATATAATCACCAAAGTAAAAAAAGAAAACAATATCCATATATTGAGTGGTTATATGATTAGAAATCCTTGAAGAACCCCAACCGTACCTATAACATCATGACATCAGAATGGATTTAAATATGGATGTAAACATCTATCACCATATGTCATGGGATGTGTCCCAATTTAGAGAATCATTTTAAACCCTCTACCCAGTTAAAGTTCCACCTTAATGAAAAAACCACATGCCCCACCCTGAAGGTGTTCATTATTTGCAACACCACAAGACCCACCCTAAAAGTGGCCCTTACCCAGAGCACTGCATGCCCCACCCTGATGGTGGTTATTATCCTTAGATGATGGTAAGTCCTACCTAAAATTCTAGATGTAATTTGACAATCACATCTCAAATATATGGAATTATCTAACTTTAGTCTTTAGTTTACAGATTTTGAATTCACATGAATGTTCTACTCCCATGTTAGCAACATGTCTATGAGTCATCCCATACCATCACAAAATCCATAATCCATATTCATTATCATGTAATCAGAATCCCCATCTATTGTCCATTTAACCTAAATTGAGAATCCTAATCTTCTAGATACCTAAATCAAGGTTCAATAGGCTTTGAAAAACCATAATAGATATGTATCATAATATGGAATAATAAGGAATATCAATAACAATTCTCCAGAGGCAATACACACATCAACATGTGATTATTATCAAGCATGGTCAAACAAGCTATGCCAATAAAATTATCACATCAAGGAAATAATGGTATATATATAAGTAAATCATGGAATATCATCATGAGTCATATAATATACTCACATGATCATGGTCCACATGGTCTCTTAGGCTACCTATCTACAATCATGTCATAAATCATCATACATGGTCTCATGGGAAATACGTTAATACCCACATGGTTAATCCATCAAACATTTTCTCATGGGATCTATGTCTCCTATAGCCCAAACTCACATCAAATAGGGTACATATAAAATAAGGCACACATTAGTGACTATGTCATAACCATTGGTGGATATCATCAATCTAGGGATCAAGGGATTTTCATAGCCTTTGGCACATTTTGAAATTATATTAGGCCTGGTTCCCTTAAAAAATTAAGGCTTAAGGATCATTAATTAATTAATCATTACATATTATTTACAACACATTATGAATTTAGGGTTGTTCACCCAATGTGGAAAAACAAATGTCCTATTCCAATAAATGTGCATAATACAAAGGGTAGAGTACATGAGACCACATAACTCAAAAAACCGAACATCATATTTAGAATTAGTCCATGTCCATTCAGCCTCCGACATTTTCCATAAGGTTTTTATAATGACGAAATCATCCAATAAATTAATTAAATTTTAATAATAATTAATTAAAATCTAAAAAGGACTCAAATTCATTGGTGATGTTAGAATAGTCGAATGAATTACGAGATATCACCGTTAATTTCGAACTTCGACTAAAGATCGATGAAAGGTTTGTCAGAAACTTCCAAAAACATTCTGGTATAAAGACCCATCATGCTGGAACAATAAAATGAATGATTTAATATAAATAAATTGGAAATGTTATAAAAAATAAACCAAATGGTGTTATTTACCCGTAATTTCATCCAATGGAGTTCAAGATACCCCCAAAACACTCTAGGTTCTATGATGAGAAAAAGACCCAAATAAATTCCATGACATGATAGAAAATTCAACACAAATTGAACTGAAAATATAGAAATAATTATCATGATACATACCTTCATTAAAATTCCCATAAACGTTATGCATTCATCATAATGGTACATCCTATTGTGTAGTCAATCTATAACTCTGTCAAAATCGTACAATTCCATCAAGATCTGATGAAATTATCATCTAATTCAATATTTGGTGACTAGTCAATGATTACATGAAAAAAATATCATTATGGGGGAAATGATCCAAATAGAATTTTAAAATAAAATTATGGAAAGGTATTATGATTAAAAAGGAATTATATAGAGATCCACTAATTTAATAATAATAAAAAGGATGAAATCAAAGAAGAATTAAGGATTTTTCTTTGATTCACTATTAGATTGCATCAAGATCCACCATAGATTAAAGGATACTCATGGATAGATGAAGAGATAATTCTACAGCAAAATCAGCCTCTAAAAATTGATCCAATCCATTTAAATCTAATGGGAAATCAATTTCTCAGAAGTTAAAATATCCCTTAGTAAACTCATTCCCAACATGCCCCATCAAATAGCTAGTGGACTACCAGCCACATGGTGAAGTCTTTCCAGTTGTCCAATGTTCCCTAATGGATAAAAAACTAACAAATCACCTCCTTGGATGGATGGTGAGACTTGATGGGTAGCAAGCTCACACAAAACTCACCGGCTAGTTAGTGAGTCCTATTATGAAGCATGGTCTTCATCCAACTACACCCCTAAGCCGATGGGGGATAAAAATAACTATTGCTGCTACCATTTTCTAGCTATCTTGGTCAATACTCCAGCCTACTCCAGATCTTTTTTTCTCCCATTTAACTTCCTTTAAGGTTCAAAAGTCCTCTCAAGGATTCTCAAACATTATGTATCTTGGTTTAACATAGGGCTGTTTAAAGTGGCTGTACACTAGGTGAACATTTTATACTTTCTCTAAAATTTACAACTTAGAATGATGCAGGTCCTTACATTTAAAAATAATATTACAGTTTTTTTTAAATGCAAGTTAGTAGAAAAATTTATTTTAAATATAGTCTCTCACCATCTCTGTTTTTCAAATTCATTTATGTGATTTCTTTTAAAAGGTTTATCTATTGAACATTATTAAAAATATGTGGTCCTTTTGGAATAAAGTAGTTGGTTTTGAAAAAGGTAATGTTAAAAATATATTGATGATATTTTATTCAAAAAAAAGAAAATATGGAGTCATTTGTTCATAATTTTTTTTCAAACAAGAGAAAAAGGAATGTTACATTTTATGTGAATCCATGTTATGTAAGGAGGATACCTATTAATAATTTTATACGTATCCCTATATATATGTTTTAGGTTCTTCATTATAAACTCCTTCCTAGGATATGATTCTAAATCAGGTTTGATGTGGCGGTTGTATGGTGACCATGGATCACATAGGGATTATCAGTTTAGTGTTGAGTTTTTATTTTTTTAACTTGGTACTATGTATGTATTATTCCTTATAAACTTCTTATAACTTGTGATTTTTCTATATATTTTATTCATGTTTTATAATATGGTCATTTATTATAGGTTTATCTATATATATTCCTTTATTGGATTTTTTCTTATTTTGGGATTAAATTGTTTAGTTTTCATGGATGATAGACTAAGGGATAATTCATACAAGAATCTATATACATTTTATTATGTTTATTGGGAAAAAATCTTCCCACATTCATATATTTGATGACTTGGTTCTTTTCTAAACCCCAATGTGATCGAAAAGGCACATCTGAACATTTCACTGGCTGGATCAGATTCCAATATCAATAGTGTCCAAAATTGGTTTTTGATATGAAATTGTATTGTTTTATATATTATAGTTGAAATGGAACCATAATAATTGTCAAAAAATATAACTATGGTTTTGATGATACACTCATGTTGTGGTATCACCTATGTTTACCATACCCTAATTAGAGACCACTGGGATGCATCACTCCTCACAAAAAGAAAAAATTAATTGATATTATGTAGTCATTTAAACTAATAAAATAATTATTATAGTATTATAAAATATATTGTAAGATCAGTTAATCACATTATAAAATAGAAGGATTTAATTCAAGGTAAAAACATTACTTATTCAAAAAAAATTATCCTTTGTCATGTTTGGAATGTGAATGGGTGTGTTTTGGTTGATTATTTTGGATTCTAAATCACATATCAATTGATCCTATATAGTAATCTTATACTAACATACATATTTTATAAATATTATTAAAAACAATCCTATCATTATCATTATGGTATTTGGTAGATTACATCATTTTAAACCATATCATAGATTTTACATATGATAAAATGGTATATGTGATATTCATAAATTTTAGATTTATTGAAATGAAATATTTCTACACTAGATAATTTATTCATCACCTCATAATTGAAGTAATGTTACTATATGATTTATATCATAATAGTAAGGTCTTCTATACTATAGATCAATCCAGTGGATTCTATATTATATAGAAAGACGTTGAGGATAAAAAATTGTTTATAGTCAAGAGGATTATTATGAGGACCCAAACTTAAAAATTACATAATCTCGAATTTAGTTAATAATTCACATTAAAAATCTTTTCATGTTTAGATCTTTAGATAATTAGTTCATAACATTTACATAATAATTTTAATGTTACATGCAGACACTTCTACTCAATATCCATTTTTTTCATAAAATAACTCTTAAAAAAAGAGTCATGTATAGTTCCATATTTTAGACATCATGAATTTTCCTTGATCCCATCCTTGACCATATTCATATTTAATTCCTATGGAAAAAATTCAAAAAAAACTTAGGATGAGCATAAAAGGATTAGTAAGGGATACAAAAAGAAAGAAAACTGTTAGTTTTTTAAAACAACAAGTAAACCATGAAACACCTAGTTCATTATTGATTTTTATATCCAATTATTATTGGAATGATTCATTGATAAAATAAATAAAATTTTTGTAAGAAAACCCAAAATATTTCCATATACATAAAAATGTTAAAAAATCTAAATTATAATATTTTTACCAAATATTTATATAGATTCATTTATATAACAAGGAATATTTTTAAGGAAAACCCATTATCAGTAAACCCAAAAATGATTAAATAATATAAAACATGTGTAATTAACATTTTAAATCAATTTTAAATATGTTATAAAGTCTTTCATCAATAGAAAAAAAATTCAACCGATTATAATGATCATAGAAATAAAATCAATCATGGATTTATAATATTTTTTATTAAAAAAAGTTTTCAAAAATTTAAATTATTAAAATAAATTATTAATTAACATAAATATTTACTATAAAAAACAAAATTTTTATAATCTAAGGTATAATTTCCATAAATATAACTCATGTGAAAAGTGATCTAGTGTATTCAATATGAGAGGAGGGTCTGAATAAATATGATATATGTTGTAACAATTTATTTTCACTTTAAATCTCGAAGCTCTTCATCAGATATGATAACTGAACCTTCTATGAATCATGTAACAAAAACATATCATAAATATTTGGAAAATTCATGAGATCACAACACATGATATATTTAAATGTTTTCCCCTATTATATCAGAATATGTCCTTTCTTTTTTAGGATGAGTTTGAGACACATGTGCTACACTAATATGATAAAATGAATAAAAATAGTGAGATATCATAATTAATCCATAAATGGGGAATGTATCATCCTTAACCCCAAAATCATGTTCTCAATAGTTATCTTTCTCCATAAAGGTTTTTATACTAGAATTAATCCAGTTTTCAATGGTACCTACACATGTAAGAACAAGATATGAAAATCATTCTAGGATGTCACACTAACATAAATAAATATATTCTTCCACAACCATATATGTTTAAATATTGGATAATGAACAACTTTAACAATATTCACATTAGTCTTATTTTATCAATCAAAATAAATATCAATAATATAATCATCATGTTTCTTTAAAAAATCTTCTACCTCGACTCTATGAATATCTTAAAGACACACACACACATATATATGTTCTTTTTTATTTAGTTCTTTTGAATTATACTTATCAAATATCTATGTGAATCAATTTTGTTTATAAATCACTCTATATTCATGCATTTTGATATTTTTAGGATTTAGTTCAGTTATCTTAGTCCCATCCTATTATTAGACTATATTAGTTTTTTAATGATAAAATTAATTTTATAACTTCTTCCTTGAATCAAATTATCTTTTGGAACATTAGGTTTGTATTATAAAGTATTAATTGAATAAAATGATATTCTATAAATTTTTTTGTAAGTACCATCAATATATTATTTGACATATGTATCCTTTTATACATGAAATTCAATAAAGAACATCCCATAAATGTGGAAATGTGATATTCGATAATATTTTTTTTTCTAATTTTCAACCATATAATTATTATTTAATTATAAAAGTTTCTATTTTTTTTCATCTGTAGAATTTATTTTCAATTTAGGATTAATAATTTTGATATTTATCTCCTAAATAAAAACTCATCATAATCACAATTAATTTTCAAACTCAAAAAACAATTCTCTCCCATATTTTTGTTGAGGTTATTAAAAAATTTGGGATACTATGATTTATCTTACAACCTCCTATATTAATATTATATAGCTATGTTAATTCTAGATCTATTATTCTTTCACTTCAAAAATCATCTGAACTTTGGAAAATGACATATTGGGAGGCAACACATTTTTCAAAAATCATTCAACACATCCTCATAGTGTAATGAAGCTTCCAATATTATATTAATTAATTGTGATGTCTAAATTCCTGATATTATGTCATTTTGATAAACAAGGTAATGTTATTCCTCCCTTACATTGATTCCACTTTTTCTTATTTTTCCAAACATATCTATCAAGCTTATCAATACTTATACATTTTCTATCTCATCAATTCAATAATTATATTTATTATCAATACTTAGTTTCATTCAGATTATAGGATTCAAGTTCATTATAAATAGTCATTAGAAGTTCCAATTTAGTTACTCCAAGACTTTCACATCATCTGAAATGATCTTCATCAATGAATCAATTTCCACATACATCTTATTTCTGTTTATGTTTCTTATGATTCTAGCCTAACCTTTTGGAAAAAAAATCTTCAAGAGAATCATATTCATATATTTCTTCTACATCCAAATAATTTTATTCTTAACTAAAATTATAAAATTTATTATGATTTAGTGCCTATTTGAAATTAAATATCCTTCTAAATCATGGGTTATTAATACGTGGTCATTTATCCATTATTATACATATTGAAACTCATTTTCATCCATCACATAAAGATGGTTTTTATTTCAGATTCTAAAATGATAAATTTTTGGGGATAGTTGGTCAAATAATTTATTTTTAAAAATTATATAAAACTAGACTTTAGTACTTAATAATATTATTCCTGTAACTTATTATTCCAAAATAATTGTTTCTAAAATTGATATATTATTAGAAATCTGAAAATTTTCATATTTTCTACTCAATCATGATTCCTTGGATTATTGAATGTTTTTTACATTGATTTAAAATTCTATTTGGTTATGAAAGTATTGTTCCAAAACATTTACTTTTATATCATTATCACATTTTAAAAAAAAATCTTTTATAGAAAAATTACTTCCTGATACAAATTCAAATTTATTTTTGACTACATCTATGAATCATATTCTATATGTATAAAATATAGATACACAATTTTATATTTACAACAACCTATTATACCTTTCATAATTAAACTCAGAAAATATATTTTCCCTTCAAATAATGTGTTCATATATTAATGTAGTTTATATTTAAGGATGGATTCTCTAAAACGCATAGCCGAATTCATCAAATCCTTCTACCATTTTGAATCTAATCATCATTAAGATATATATTTTATAGTTCTTTCATCAACCATCAATACTCATCATTGATTCATATAGAGTATGACTATATAATGAAAACATGTATAAAATCTCATTAATCACCCTTTCAATGAAATAATTATTTAATTATGTGTTTATTTAATATTTTAATTTTTTGGGTGATCTATCCACATCTAACACATATTTTTAATCTTATTAAAAAAATAAAATCAGTATCATCATAATGAATTGGGCCTTTCAATCTCTTTATATATATTTGATATCAATTCCAATAAATTCCATTGATAAATCATTGTAAATAAATTATCACCCATATCCTTTTATATATCCCTTATTAAAAATAATTATAATGGTTCCTAAGTAAGGTACATGCATACTCATCTCATGCTTCTACCATGAAAAACATTTCATCTTCTTATCCATACTGAATATTAGAGTAAATTCACTTCATAATATCATGGAATCAATATTATTATAATGATGATGCCTAATTTAATATGTTCATTTTGTATAATATATATATAATGATTGGATACAATGGAGACTAATTTAGAAATCAAATCATTCCATAAATATCCATTATGTTATATAAACTCATAAATCTTATTTCAAAGGCTATACACAATCTTTTTAATGTAATATACTATAATATTCCAAGGAAAAAATTGATCCACAAAATTTATAACCATATATATTTCTTCTATTTCATACAAATTTTCTTTGGTCATTAGATAATAAATTTATTTATCTTAGGAAATAAATTTAATTTTTCCATTTAAAAGGCATAATAAAATGAAAAACATACATCATTATTGAATAATAGAAGTTCTTTGTAGAATTTTTTTTTCATATTAAATAATAATATCTAGAGTCTATAAAATTATGTCCCAGTATTGTGATAAACACCATCAACTTGTAATAATACATTCTTTTCTTTAAATATAAAATACAATCATAACTTTTTTATATCAAGAAATGCTTGAAAGTGTGGAAATATAATAAAAATTAATGAAATAAATTATGGATATCTCAACTAATTAAATGATCATCACTACATTTCATCTCACCCCACTTATCATTACATGTAATTATTATAATAGATAAACCATCAATCAAATATATTGTAATATAGTGGATCTTCCTATTCAACAAAGTTAGATAAATAAGGCTGAGAGGTGTTTCTAAACCCCAAAACACTTTTTAAATTACTTTCCCCTTTATGAGAATATATAATGGTCACTACCACTTCAATGATACTGTAAAGACCCTAAAAATTCAAGGGAAATTTTTTATTAATTTTCAATGGGATTTTACAAGAACGCAGTTTCTGACGGTGCCTGATTCTGAGGCCCGGTGTGCCCAGAATCATTTTCCGATGTTTAGCTCGGGTACGTTCAGTGAACGAACGATCGGGTTTTCCTAACTTTTGAACCGGTGCTCGGAATTGAAATCCGAGGGCACTGATGAACTCACAGCGCCGATAATTGCTTAAGAAGACCCTTTCTGGAGTTGAGTTTTCTTGGGAGGAGTTGTTTAAAAAAAGTGAGGAATAAAAATATAATTGTTTTACAATTATATTTTCATTTCTTGTTAAATGGATTAAGTGTTGTGTCACAACACTTTTCCCCTCTCTTATGTGGTTATAAACTAAGTAAGGGAGTTGGGGGTGGGACCCAATTGTCATTAACTATCTGTGTGAGGATTAAGGTGGGGTGGGTCCCACACGATCCCAACCCCTCACCTTCTTCTAACGTTCATATCCTTTTTCCCTCTTAATTTTGTAACTCTCAAAGAACCCCCCCTCTTTTGATTAGGTAATGCACCCGCACCCCCCTTTAATTGAAAAGTCAACTCATTAATTGATTAACTTATTCAAAGTAATTAATTCTTAGATTCATTTTAATTTTAAATGAAACGTTGTCTTGTGGGTTAATTAAATAAGACCAAGTCCTATTTCATGGGAGGATAGTTGATGGTGCGAAAGGATTTGGGGAGGAAAGCTCTAAGTTCTGATGGATGTTCTTCCTCCTTGAAAAACGCGAATAACGCACCATCACCGACGAAGAACGCCGACCTCCAACAAAGGACGATGGTGAGAGAAATCTTCCTCAGAGATCGATGATGCGACGCCGTGTACCGCGACGCCAACGACCCTCTTCTTCCGCGACGTTCAATTCCGCGACGAACCTTCGTTCAATGTTTACATCTGGTTGGGGGATTATTTTGAGAATGGTTTTATTCCCTTGGTTGTTCCTTCTAAAACAAAGAACCCGGATCAACTCATCATTAAGTGGATCTGTGAATGTTTTATTTTACAAGTTGGAAGATTGGTATGATTCTTTTTATTTAAGAGGTTGTAGGGGTTTATTTACTTTGTTTGTTCCTGATTACTTCATCGTTGGTTTATCGTCTATTTTGAACCGCCTGTTATCGCAATAACGGGAGGAGGTCAGACCACACAAAAACGGCCGACCCTCCTCCCCCTTGTTGGTTGATTTTTGTTGCGGCTCGTGTAAGGCGGTGCGGTGCCGAAGCACCGCGCGGAAAATGTTAAAGAAAGGGGGAGAAACGCGGCGCCGTCGCACCGCGCCGTTGGAAACAAACTATTCCGCGATGCCGTCATGCCGCGCAAAATAACATTGAAGGAACCTTGAAGAACCACGGGTGGAGTGGGGTCGTGGTGGAGGGGCGCGACAGCATCACGTCGTGCCAGACAAACCAAGGCCGCAGCGGAGCAGCGGAACCGGCGGCCGGTTCCGGGCCGCTGACGTCGGAGCAGGGGGACCGACCTTGTCAGAGCAGGGGGACTGACCTTACCGGTCCCGTGTCGGCAGCAGCTGGATGGCCGGTGCGGGCCGCCCGGTCAGGAGAAGAGCCGGGGGTTACAAACCCCCAGTGGCCAGCTTGAGCGGCCCCCCATTATGGGGGCCGCGGTTACGAAAACCGGAAGGGCAGGCCCCCCCCCCCTCATCGGCTTGGCCGTTCGGCCGAGCCACCTGGCCAGCGCGCTGGGCCACCAAGCCAGGCCGGTTTCCCAGGCCGCACCCAGCCGGGCCGAACCCGGACCCAGGTCGGGTCGCCCCGGTTTGGGCCGACCCAGGGGGATGGGCCAGGCCGGGCCGGGCCCAGACCCCCCATTTCAGACTGTTTCCGTTTGAACGCCCATATCTTGGACTACAGACCTCCGATGGACGCACCATCAGTTGAGATGTGATCCTTGGATCAAGAAGGACGTTTTGGTATATTACACTCAAGGTTTCGGAGAACTTTAGGTTCGGCCGGGTTGGTTCGGATACGAAACCAACCGGGCCCTCAGAGCGGAAACACTTATATCTTGAGCTCTGGACGTCCGATTGACGTGCCATCGACTTTTTTGGATTCTTCTTGATGAGATAGAACTTTTTGCATACTTTTCCCGTGTTTTGGACGTAGTTGGATAGTGGTCGGGTTGGATTGTACCCAAAATCCAACCGGGCCCCTTGAACGGAAAAGTTGATAACTTTCAGACCGGACGTCTGTTTGACGAACCGTCAGCGGCGTTGGTTATCACGTTGAGAAACGGTCCCTATGAGTATACCCTATGTGAGTTCAGGGTATAGTTGAGATACGGTTGGGTTGGTTCATACATGAAACCAACCGGGCCCCTGGGACGAAAAGTCTTATAACTCACAGACCGGGCATCCGATTGACGCGCCGTCTATTGCGCTGAGACCCCTATGACGAGGAGGTACTTTGTGATACTTCTTCATGGGACTTTGAGATACTTGGAGTATCGACCTGGAGCTCGTGGAGCGGACCCTCCCAGAGATGAGCGTGCGGAGTACGGAGACCGTGTAGCCGACTGAGACCTGACGACTACTTGACCGACTCGACTTGGAGTGAGTCGACTAGCCCAGTGGACGGAGCACTACTTTGTTTGGGTGTAGACCCATGGCAGACGGAGCACTACCAGTGTGAGAGTGCAGACCCGCGGTACTCATCCATAGAGTACCTCTGCATGCTATTAGGGGGTGTGCACTACTGTGTTTGGGTGGCATACCCCGGCGGGAAGCACTACTGTGTTTGGGTGGCTGGACCGCAGTACTCGACAAGAGGAGTACCTCAGCAGTATTAGGTTAGTGAGCAGTACCTCGGAGTCATGACAAGACAACTGTACACTCTAGAGACAAGGCTCTTCAGCAGTTACGGTTTTGATAATGAAAATCCTGGTTTGAGCTGAGTCTATGACCTTTGTGTTTACCTCATTATTGAGATGAGTCACTTGATAACATAGGTATATGTATGGGTATATACCTGGGTAGTGGTTATCCATTGATTTCATAAACTTTGTGTTTCCTCATGATTGAGATGGGTTACTTGATAACTTAGGTATATTTATGGGCATGTACCTAAGTGGAGGTTATCTGTTGAGATCTTCTTTGTGGTTATCCTTGTTGGTTTTAGTGAGACCTTGAGGGTCTCGGGGTCCCTACTGAGTATCGTATACTCACCCCTGCACGGGCTATGCCCACACCTCGTTATGTTGGTTGCAGACGACTGGCAGCGCTGTGAGAGGCTGAGTGTTCGAGGACTGGACGGTACCCGGAGGTGGACCACACGGCGAGTCAGTATCCGGAGGTGGACTTTACGCCGAGACGACACTCAGAGGAGGTTGACGGGCGAGATCATTGTGGAGGCTATCTGTACCTACCCTTCAGGTAGGATCCGTGGTGGACGATACAGGAGCTGCGCTATCTGTACCTACCCTTCAGGTAGGATCCGAGGAGGACGACCCAGGAGCAGCTTCCTTTCTTCCAGCTGTTTTCCTTTTTCTGTTGTACTTTCGTTCAGTTGTAGCTGTACTTTCAGTTGGGTTTGTATTCTGGCCCATTTACTTTTCAGCACTTTCTTTTGTACTTAGTGTTTTACTTCCTCTTGTACTCTGTGGTGTTTTGTTTACTTTTATAAAGGCAATGCCTTCCCAGTTATCGGGATTTACTCCTTTGGTGCTAGTCGCCAGCCCCTGGCCTATGGAAGGTGGGATTGGGGTAGTCACAGCACGGGCCCCGAGGACGGGTCGTGAAAAATTGGTATCAGAGGAGTTCGGTTCTACCACAGAACTCAGGACTCTGATCTTTTTCTATGTGAAGCAATATTGTTAAGGGTGCCGAGTGTGGTCTTTAGTTCAGGGAGTCCAGTGTTGGTGCAGCGACCGACGTATCCATACACCAGGACCCTGACTACTAATTTCCGACTTTGTACACGAAAACACTGATTGCGTGTGTGTTTTTAAAAGTTTTAAAGTCAGCTCAAACTAGGTCAGCTCACCAGGTATAAATCGTTGACCGTGTCACATCTGTTCAGGATGTCACCACGTAGACAGTCAGTTGGATTTCTGAGAGAGTACTCGATGATGGATCACCGAGTGACGAGGCTCCGGTGTGGGGCCCTTTTTAATATGTTGGCACCCTCGGGTG